>JBBPOR010000289.1:0-27154 GCA_038091555.1 Leccinum sublutescens | reverse complement strand
TGCGTTCTGTCCCAGTACTCATTCACTTGAAGACTCGGATGAGGACATTGTCATGCCTGCTGGTCCACCACCGGGCACCAGTGTAGAAGATTCCGAAGGTGGTAGCGATGATGATATCCCTATGCCAGAGGGGCCGCCACCAGGTAACATACCAAGTTAGTCTTGCACACTGACCTATTGGGGGATGATACTGAAATTGTTGATGGAGCAGATCAGAACAGTCAAGCGCTGCCAAGTGCGATTCCACCACTGCTCCCCCCTCCACTTCCGCATACCCCAATGAGCATGCCACCCTTCATCGTTCCGCCGCCGCCGCCTGGTTTCAATGTTGGTGGTTATTCAAATCCACCTGGCATCATACCTGCTCCTCCGCCACCACCTGGCTTTTTCCCTCGTCGGATTCAATCTACTTCTGCGATTCAGGACCCCCTTTCATCTATTCCCCACCAAACTTACCAAGCCCATCGCGCGAGTCAGTTGCCACCCGGACACCCTTCGTTACCTCCGAAGCCCTCGACTGGCCCCCCTGACGCCGCACTCGCCAGTGCAGTACACGCAAGCGCCACTATCTCGGCCGCACCAGAATTGCGTGATCTGAAGAAAGAAGCAACAGCTTTCGTTCCGACATCGCTGAAAAGGAAAAAGGCTCCAGGAGCACCCGTTTCCTCGAAAGTCAACGCTGCGCCGTCTGTTAATGTCGACCAGGAAGCCACGTCTCCCCAGGCTCGACCTGATCTCGTTGGTGTATTGAAGAGCCAGCTTGGAACAGTCGCACCCCCTCCATCAAATAGCCAGGTACCGGCAAAGAGACTAAAGACGGCGATTGTGAAGGAGAGAGATGACTATCAGAAATTTGTGGAGGAAGTGAGCGACCTGCTCGGTCCGGGCGGTGGTTCATGAGCGCAAATATTTCCTGTAGTTGGTTGTACCGTTTGCTTGCGAGAAGCGCTGGCCACGGCCCGACCTACCATATTCGACGTGGTGGAGCGCTAGCTTCGAGAGAAAAAAAAAGATCGCTTCCGCAGTCCTGAGTCCACACTCGAATTAAAAATCTGTTTCAAAATGAGCGAGACGATTCTGCTTTGTCCGAGACCACTCGCACGATATGGCGGACGTTTCGTTCTCCTTCCGCTCCTTCCTCAACGTCCTCCCTTGAAACCTCTCCCAGCGGAGATCTGGTCACATATATTCTCCCTCGCTTTGTCAGTGGATGCATCACAGCGGTCGCATCGCAGACCCGCCACAGGTGGACTTGTGTGGTGCGTCTCGTTGATGCTGGTGTGCAAATCCTTCCGTGTACGTCCTGTCTGTCAATTCCGACGTTGTCCGTTGTTCGGTGTCGCTCGATGGCTGCTACATGGCCGCTACATTAATGCGCACTGGCTTATCTCCAATAAAGTCACTCTACAAAGTTGCTAACATCAGACTCACAGGAAGTAGCCTCGCCGCTTCTGTATTCAAGCGTGAAACTTCGCACCACCAACGGCCTCGACAAGCTCACTTCACTACTCAGCACTGCTGACCAGCTGTGGGATTCCATTCGCAGAATACCATATTCCACGCCTGGGAGATGGGTTCAGGTTCTTGATCTATCGGAGATGATAACAGTGCATGATTCCAGACAGGCACTCATGATTGACTCGCTGCTCACAACCCTATTTCCCCTGATGCTATTCATGGAGAACCTGACGCTACCGAATGCCCTTCCGCTGAGCCGCCGTGCCTTTGCCTCTCTGACTAACAGAGACGGGAGTTCCAACCTGAAGGTTCTCAGAGGCGTTTGCTATGTTTCCGCGTTCAGCTCTGCTATCTCGCTCGAAGAAGACCCTGTCGTCCAGTTACTCCACACGTGCGATCGGCTCGAGTGTCTCGAGGTTATTGGGAACGATATGGAGCCAGTAGATGTGGATCATGACAGTCAAGAAGGAGTCGAAATTCCGACAACGAACGTGAAACTGAAACTCCCTCGTCTGCATACCTTGACCCTGACATCTATGCCCTCGTCTTCTCTCTTGCATGCTTTATTGAACGCGGCTCTCCCACACCTGAAGGTTTTATGTCTCACACCATATGACGATGTCCCATACCCAAGAGCTCTTACGACACGCTTCCTTGCCGTGCATGGCAATGCGCTTTCGAGACTCTCGCTCTTCACCCCAAAATCCTGGCCTACGCGCCTCCATCCATCTCCATGCACTCTGTTCCTCACATGCCCCAATCTGCGCCGCCTCTCCCTCGAGATTCCATTGCCGGTTTTGGTGCCTCCTGTCACTGATGCCGCAGATTTCGGACCGGCGATAATACCATTGCAGGTTCTTTCTATTCCCCGACCAGTTCACGATTACTGGAGAACCTTAGAGATGTTACTTCCTTCGGTACCCTTGCTAAAGATCGTGCGCATCAGAGATGTACGCTGGCTGAGGAAGGGACTGAGTCGCCATGCTCAAGAAGCTGGTGTGCAGGGTGAAATGCGAGTCTGGAGGCAACGGTTGGCAAAACGAGGCATTCGCCTGTTGGACGGTGATTGGAAGGATATGATGGATTGAAATCTTATTTAACATAGTCTATTTGTCGTTGGATCTGTCTGGTTGTACTTATGCATATCTCCTCAGTCTCTAATGCTTTCAATCCTATGAGCTGTTCTTGACTGTTATTCCAACATTTATGATAATATTGTTATGATGAATACAATCGCTCAAAGCTCAGCACGTTTACAATTAAAATTATACAAGCTTCTCAAATCCTTCTTTGATGCATGGGTAGTATGCATCATGGGCTGCATCATTGCCTTTGTTACACATAGAGTTCCCTAGGGCTCCAAGACAAAGGTAGTATACAGTGTCCATGTTGAGAAACTGGACAATAAATCCATAATCCTGTTTCTCAACAAAAACACTGTTGACCTCCGAGTCAGTGCCCAACGCCTTCAGCAAGTTGCAGAGCTGGTTGAATATGTTGTGTGCTGTATCCCAGGCAGTCTGCCCTTGGACGAGATCCTTCCGCCAGCTTACATCGAGCAAGGATTGGAGTGGAATAGGATTCACTATATTATCTTTCAATGAAAACAATTGAGAAAATATCAGTTTTGAGATATCAAACTATTGCTTACCAGGTCATGCAACTCATCTCGGAGCGCGTGTACTTCTGCATCAAGTCTCTTGATGACCTCCATCTGTCCCATAGCGATCTCCATCTGAACGTCTAGTTGTGCCTCCAGACTGGCCAGTCTTATGGTTACCTCCATCTGTTCCTTCTGTGATGTGTTCAACTCGGACTGCATGGTGGTGGTGGTGGTGGTGGGACCCTTTAGGGGACAGGTCGTTGCGTGTCGGATTTTTGTGGCGTGGGAGGATTGTGGAGTAGTACGAAGATATGATAGCTCCACTGAAACTTGTCCCGATCGGTTTGGCAGCAGCGACACAACAACTCTGGCATTCGTCCAGTCCTCGGGAATACCCTCTCAGCAAGCAATCAACTAACCCGATCTTTATATTTATTCAAGTAATGATCACCACGAAAGTTCAATGCGACAGTGCTCGGCATTGAAGCTCCTCTCGCAATCGGAGCGAATTCTTTGATACGCCGGACCGATGCGGTCAGACTCCATGCGAGACGCAGTGTACGATCTGCCGTCCACGCGAAACGTGTCTTGCCCTCGGGATCATTACCCGGGGACAACCTGACAGATCGTGCTTTCAAGTCGACGCCGCTCCACCAAAAGAAGAATAAATCTGAGCGGGCTGCGGGATAGCGAGATCCATTGCTCGTTCAACAAAGCCACGCGGCTGGACTCGGATGGCCAGTGAACTCTATATAGGAGTCCCAGAAAAAGGGACCCGGCGGGCGAGACAGAAAACCGGACGTCCGTAGTGCGGCCAAGACGATTCGGATCAGGTAGGTCCGGGCACGGTGAGACAAAACATGATGGTCAGGGTTTTTGTTATCTCATGTGCCGTGATCATCGTAAGTGTCCGATGATTCTGGCATCTCCGAGTCTCATCTGGAGTGCGTCCTAGCACATTCGGTCTTGCGCAGAAGACGATTTCCCTTGTCGATATTACTGACCAAGTCTCTGACATGGGAAGTTTCAGCAAACCGAAATCACAGCCTTGATCCCGCGATGTGAGAGTTCTGGAGGGTAAGCCTCCGAGGGTTAGGTCATTTATGTAGGTTGTTCCAATTTGAGACACCGGAACATGAGACGAGGGGATCATGGGAATGATTTCATCCGCTGAAACAATCAAGTAACTATATAGGTCCGCAGGTACCTTGAGGCAGATTCCAAAGCCGCAACATTGTACATAACGTGTCTTTGCGTCCCCGAAGTATGAGTCGGGCGGTCACGAGTGATATACTGGGCTCGAGCGTGAATTTCGGACGAGGTCTCCCCTGCGACGAAAGACACTAGGTAGGAGTGACACCATTTCGCGATGATGGGCAGAGGGAAGAGGAGAGGACAGACAAGGGTGTGCTATGTACACATACGAGTATGTAAGTTAGGAAAGAAATGTTATACAATCTATTGGGAACTGGGAAGCACGAAAGATAAATGAACATTGGGGAAAAGAACGTAGATGTCGTCAATTAGAGAGGTGGTTGCAAGGAGGACTTGTCAGGTCGTCTGCAAACATAATTGCACACCCGTTTTGTGTGAGGCGTTCCAAGGACGGTGAGATACGCGAGTCCGCAATAATCTCCTGCCAGTCCCCATACAAAACGATGCGCTTGAGAGCGGGAGGGGGGCAACTGGAGAAGAAATCGAAATGATGTTTGATGTGCATCCAGCTCAGGCTGTCGTTCATGAAGCTCGCGTCACATGGACGAGAATGGATTCCGATACATTCGACGGAGGATTGCTCGACCAGCGCCGGCGCGGTAGGCGGTGCTGTGAAATTGATAAAGTAGTTGAAGACCTTTGGCCCCGCGCAGCTTCGAAGAAAGGGCGAGATCTGGTCTGTGATGTGAAAAGCAATGTTTTGATTAAACTCGACGGTGCAGAGTTGGCTACCGAGGCGGAGCCACAGCTCTTCCAATCCGCCGCTCTCTGTCGGAAACTCGACGACGACGTGCACGAGGGAAGGAAGCTCCCATTGCACGATTTGCAAGATGAAAAACATGTTTATCCGCCTCAAGCGAAGTGTTGTCAGAGCCGACAACCGTAATGGAGTTCTCGATTGTGACGAATTGGGCCAGAATTCGCCACCGAGAGTGAGGAATTGTAAGGAGGGGGCGTTCTCGAGGACATCCATCAAGGAATTGATACCGCCCGAACGCGCAGCATTGTTGTAATGCCACCACTCCAGTCGCGTGAGGGAGGCTAGCGACAGGATCGCTGCGGGGAATTCGTATCGTATGAAGTAAGGATCTGCTCTGTATGAAGGCCGGACAAGGGTTTTGAGGTGGGGGCAACTGCGAAGAATCTCAACGACCTCCTCTGTGTCTCCAGGGCGTTCGGTCACAGTGTGAAGGTACGGGAGTTCGAGACGGTGGACGAATTTCCCTAGGGAGACCTCGTTGTCTACGCATCGGTCTGCCAAGATAGCCTTGAGATTTTCAGAGTTGTATCTGACACGGACGTCTTCGTAAAGGAAAACGGTAGCGATGGCGCGCCAGAGACGGCACACCTGGACGAGGGAATGTTTGATTTTCAAAGATTTATCAAGGTGTTCTGATGAGACACGAAATGGCTCGTAATGTGGGGCAGGGTAGCCATCCGAGGGATAGGTTGCCCAACGAAAAACCACGATCCAGACTTCAGGGGGTAACAGGAAGGACATGCAGTGGACGATTGGAAGGAAAAGGCAATCGAGGAAGTTGTAGTCACACATCAGCTTCATCATCCAGATTCCACTATAAATGGAAGCGGGAGATCGTGAGCGCTAGAGCATGCAGAGTCATGTGGTATCATCTTGTCGAGAAACAGATAAATACGACGTGTAGGGACGCGGAGAACTGATAATATACTGGATGACAACAACAGTAAGAAGAAGCAGCCTTGCCATGAGAAAAGAACGTCAAGTTCGTAAAGTGCATGAAAAGTATCCATGAGAGGTAGATGGTGAGTAAAGATGACGATCTACCACTATATAATCTGCAAATAATTTGAAGGGGCAACTAGAGGGAGAATGAACAAACAAAATGAGGAGTAGGAGAGACGACATACTGCCAACGTTCCCATCGGTCTTTTTTGCCTGCCACCACTTGCCTTGCTTGTCAACGATGTCAAGGATTTCGCCCTTGACGAAGGAAATTTCGTTCGGGTCGTCAGGGGAGGCGGTGTCTATGGAAATACGTGTGAAAATCAAATTGCTGTAAAGAACGGAGGGTTACTGACAAGCATAGAGAGCCTTTGCCTTGTATGCGAGCGTTTCTGGTTCCTGAGCAGGGTCTTGGCCAGGGGGAGGAGTACTGGCTGTGGCACCTGCACCGACGCCGGCGACGCCTGGGGTGATGAGGGGAGAGGTCGCGTTCAAGTTTTGATCTGGGCTGGCAAGCTGGCCTGGAGCGGAGTTTGGGGTGCCGTGAGCACTTCCAGCGGGTACAGACGCGGGACCGAGACTGCGGGGGGGAGGAACACCGTCGACGCTACCGGGAGGTCCGAAGCTGTTCTGGCTCCTGACGGCGACGGGTGCGATGGTACCTGACATTTTAGTAGCGGGGTCGTAAGGGATATCCTGTGAGCCTATGCCTGCTCCGTAGCCGTTTGAGCCCATGTTGTGAACGGAAGGGCCGCGGGTTCTGCGACGACGGGAGGGCGGGGTGAGACCGCCTGTGCCGAGGGAGTTGAAGATGTGGAGTGCGAGGGAGTCTTCTTCTGAGGTGAAGTAGAGGACCCAGAGGATGTCGACGATGGCGAGAATGAGCCAACCAGCGGCCATTGCGTCGAGTGCGGCACGGGGTGAAAATATGCTGTCGTTTACGCTGAAGACTGCAAACACGATCGCGACTGCGCCAAAGGTGGATATTTGGAAGCGATGCATCGCGATGGAGTCGGTTGCGAGGGTGTATATGACCCCGATGATGAGGAAAAGCTGGAGGAAGATGGCGAACCAGGGGACACCGACATTTCCGACTGTGAGAGGGTGTTTGTGAGCGACGAAGAGAGAAGAGAGAAGAGAGAGAGATACACTGTGCGGTTGCTATGACCTGAGATATGAAGGCAATGAACCAAGCGAGCTGTCGGGTATTCAGTGAGCGGGATCGGGGCGGTGTAGCGGAGGGCACATACTACGGCGAGGACGGTTGTGAATAAGAAGAGATAGTGAGTGAGGATGGGCGTAAAGTCGAGACCGTCGTTTGCGCGGGGGGGCATCGTGTAGCAAGTCACTAGAAGAGGTTCGACCGACTTTTTTTTGACTCGTCCTGTCGCCTTCCCACGCTCCCTCCCGACAGACCCGCCATGCCCAAGTCATCCACTCCCCGTCCCCGCACCGCACACGACAACGACCTCGCACGCCCCCTCAACGTCACAGACGCCCTCAGCTACCTAGATGCAGTCAAGGTCCAGTTCCAAGACAAGCCAGACGTGTACAATCACTTTCTCGACATCATGAAGGACTTCAAGAGCGAAGTGTGAGCGTGTCCCACTACCCGTCCCCGTCCCCGTCCCCGTCCCCGTCCCCGTCCTCATACGTCGCCCAGCATCGACACACCAGGCGTCATCGACCGCGTCTCGATGCTCTTCCACGGGAACCCGTCTCTCATACAGGGATTCAACACCTTCCTCCCTCCCGGCTACAGGATCGACATCTCCGCTGACCCACGTGATCCAAATGCCATCCGTGTCACTACTCCCTCCGGCACAACGACCCAGTCGACCAACCCCCTCCTCGCCCCAAAGCCCCCCCTCCCCCCCTTCCCTCCCCACTCTGACCCCTCCTTGGCCCTCCCCGCATCAACCACCGCTGCAGCCACCTTCCTCGGCGGCCTCGGCGCCAGGGGCCCGCTCGACACCAAGCCCGCAGGCGAGTTCAATCACGCGATCCAGTACCTCAACAAGATAAAGGCGCGCTACGCCGATGACCCCGACACCTACAAGCAATTTCTTGAGATTCTCCAAACATACCAAAAAGAACAACGCCACATACAGGACGTAAGCATCTCCATTCCCTCCCCGCCTTTCATCTCATCTCCGCCTAGTCCCAGGTGTACGCCCAAGTACAGGTCCTCTTCAAGGACGCCCAAGACCTGCTTGCAGAATTCAAAGACTTTTTGCCCGAGGCCTCCATGGCCTTTACTGGTCCAGGCTCTCTCTCCAGTGTCCTCCCTCAGTCGACTGTCGGACCAGGTGTGCCTGCACAGTGGTCCGATATCGACAAAGATAAGATCGCAAAGAAACCTCTCGTCCCTCCTCCAAAGAAGAGGCGCAAGGGTCCCGAGAAAGATACCACGCCTGTCCCTTCCTCGCGCTCAATAGTCAGTCGAGTCCGTGACCACTCGTCCTGCTTCTCTTCGTAGCTGACACCTCCTCAGGCAAAGAAACCAAAGCATGCACACAAGCCCGGTGAGCCAGAATCCCCTTATTACACATCCTACGTCCTACCTCCCCCCTCGCCACCCCACCCCGCCACCCACCCTCCAAATCATGTCATGCCTCCGCCTCCGCTTCCACACATGGGTATGCTGCCTCCCGTCATCAACGTCCCTCATTCCGCCATTCAGACCCCCCCAGACGAACTCTTGTTCTTCGAGCGCGCAAAGCGAACCTTGGAGAACAGGGATACTTATGAAGAGTTCCTCAAGCTACTCGCGCTCTACTCAAAGGACATCATCGATGCCAAAACCCTCGTGGACTTGTCACAGGTCTTTCTGGGCGATGGCGATTTGCTCGCACAGTTCAAGGATGTACTTCGTGTCGACGAGGTTCGATCCAGCATTGAACACGGTCCTCCAGGCAGCATTCGTACCGGTCCACCAGAACCGTTACCTCCCCTTCCAGCAGACGAAGGTGAGGGTCCGAGCTATCGCAAGCTGCCGGAAAGTGTAGGTCAATGGTACCGAGTTCTAGTGCCACTTCCTCATCCCACTTGCAGGAGGTTAAACTAGCCTGTTCTGGTCGTGACGAGCTATGTCGTTCAGTCTTGAACGACACCTGGGTCTCCCACCCAACGTGGGCGTCGGAGGAGGCCGGGTTCATTTCACACAAGAAAAACTCGTTCGAGGAGGCCCTTCACAAGAGCGAAGAGGAGCGACATGAATACCAAGTACAATTGGATGCCCTTTCTAGCACCATTGCGCTTTTTGAACCCCTCAACATGCGCATCGAAGAGATGACCAGCGAGGAGCGTGCGACGTTCCGCCTCAAGGCCGATTTTGGAGGTTCCGGCAGAAGCCTCTATCACCGCACCTTGAGAAAGGTTTATGGACGCGATGCAGGTGCAGAAGTTATCCAGGCCTTGCAAGATTGTCCCAGCGTCGCAGTCTCAGTCGTGCTGGGGCGCCTCAAGGCCAAGGACGAGGAGTGGCGTCGAATACAACGAGAGTGGAACAAGACCTGGCGTGAGGTTGACGCCAAAAACTTTTACAAGTCTCTCGATCACCAGGGGAACCAATTCAAGCAGAACGACAAGAAACAGATCACAGCCAAGTACTTTGTGCAGCATATCGAGGGCATAAATGAAGGTCAGGAACGAAAGCTTGCGCGACGCAGTCTTCCGTCCTTCGCGGCTGGCTCAGTAGGACATCAATTGGAGTACGAGTTTCCTCAGACGTCCGTATTGCACGATTCGCTCCGTCTGGTCTACTCCTTTTTGGATCACTCTCAGGCACAATACAGCCCACAGGAGCGGCGCGCAATCGAAGGTTTTCTTCGTCAATTTGTGCCTTTGCTTTTCATGATCCCGGCGCACGAATTTGATGCTGCCTGCGGTCCCTCTGACGGGTTTCAAGACGACGATTTCGAGCACGAAACCTCGAACGACTCGCGCAATGGTAACAGAATAATAGTTGGTTCCGCCGCGACGGAGGATCACCGCAAGCCATTATTTAAATCATGCCAAGAAAAGCCCACTGGGGACATTGCATCCCTGACCCCAGGTTCCCCCCGGTCTCATGTCCACCCACGCGGAAACAATTGCGAGGACGTCTGGATTCGAACTACGCAAGCCGGAACTAACTTAGACGACGCCCCAAAGCGTAAACCCTTTTTCGCCAACACGACCATTTATACCCTGCTATGTTTACTCCAGGTAGTTGACCTGCTTCCCACGCGAACTCGATTGACTTGACCACGCTACAGTCGATATATTTCCGGTTGGTCACATGCAAGGACGGGGGTGCCAAACGCGTGGCGGAGAACTTAAATCCTATGGATAGCAATCCAATTGCTGTCGAGCTAGGATTAGATGATCCGAATGGACCTCGCGCCGTGCTCAGACAGGCCACGGAAGCGTTGGGAGAACATCGACCCGACAGCACGGCGGACCTGGTTTACATGTACTTTATTGATGCATGCGAAAAGCTGTTTGATGGTGAGCTGGAAGTCGGTTTGTTTGAGGAGCACATGCGATGGTTCTTTGGAAACCAGGTGAGTGTTCCCAAAAGTACGCGTCGGGTCAGGGCCAAAGGAGGCAAGCAGGCATACACGTTGTTCACGCTGGACAAGCTCATCGCTGCGTTTATCAAGCAGGTGGGAAATGTTTATTTATGGGAACCGAAAGTGGTGCTAAGGAGGATTTGGATGAAACAGGCGCAGAGTGTGTTGTCAGATAACAAGTCGCAGGAGTTGTGCATGCTGCTTCAAGATGCGCGTAAGGAGGAGATGCTCACTAATCAGGACATGATCCGATATCGTCGAGAGGCAGAACGGCATGTGGGATCAGACGAGCATCTATACCGGATTGAATGGGTAGGTTACGCTCTCCCTGTCTGCCAAATTTGGAATCACCAAAGATGGAACAGGACCCACGGTCGAAAAAGATGCAGATCCAGCTGTTGGATAGCAACGACCCGAGCGTCGAGGTCGACCGGACCGCGATTGGACGGTGGAGAGAATATGTGGACTCGTACGTGCTTCGGCAGCCAACCGAATGGATGCCAGAGCAGCGTGATGAAGGGAAAAGTGGCGTGTTTTTACGAAAGTGAGTGGAGATGCGAGCCTCGCGTCTGTTTGCTAATCTGATCAAACTGAAATAGAACGCTATCGACGGACGAATCGCATATGGTCGGATGGAGCGATATGAGGATCAGGATAAATGTGGGGACGTACAAGCTGGTGTACGAGGCGGGATCTGAGGAGACGTTGTTGCGCAGACGGAGCAAAGAGGCGGAGAGGGAGGTGCAGGAACGTGTTCGACGACGGAACGAGGAACGAGGACGATGTCGGTTACTTCAGGATTAGTCACATATACATAGATATTTGAATTTTCTATTTTTGGCGTGCGGAACAAGGTGTATTACATACTTAAGTAAGCGATAGGGAACTTCCCGCCCTTCCCGTCTGTCGTTTTTTTTCCTTTTCGCCTGCATTCGTTTTGTTCGACGAGCGATAATTTCGAACGAAAAACGGTCCGTTCGAGTGCGCGACGCCGGCGAGGTCGAACGCAAAGCAAGTTCAGCTTGTCTTGAACGCCACCAGCTCTCGCTTCGTCTCGGCTCGGCCCCCGCATTAGGCCACGCCCAGTCCGCAAGACTCTCTTGGCACGTCTTCTGCGCTCAAATTCTAGTATCATGGCCAAGCCAAAACATGGCAGTACCTCCTCCTTAGGCGCCCGTAAAACATTCCGCATTCCCTCCCACGCCGTCCTCTCCGCCATCGCAGTCATCGCAGCCTCCTCCTCGTCCCCGGTCGCAGGCAGTCCACTCCCCTCCCAAACACCGCCTCCTGCCTTCCTCTGCCCATCGATACATTGCGACTACCCTGTCGTCCGTGATCCCACACCGTCTAGCTCCGCTACCCCCTCCCCAACACCAATATCTGTACTTGCGGTGGTTGCAGACAAATACGTCCAGGACGTCGATAGTTCCTGGCGGAAGACGGACAAGTGGACATTGTATGGCTCGACAGTGAGTCAAATGTAATCCCCACATCCCCGCCCATCTCATTGTTATTTACTCTAGTGTTGCTCCGGTTCGACTTCCAGCTCCCTTCCCACACAGTCGCGCACAAGCTCCTCCCAGACACCCATGCCCACTTCTCCGTTCATCTCGTCCGAGTTCGACACCTCTGTACTCCCCGCAGGCTGGGACAGCGCGTCCAATATGCCCACCGACACCAAGTCTACCACCATCCTCGCCCTCGCCATCGCGCTAGCCGGTTCGATATTTGTCTTCATGCTTGTTTGTCTCCTTTGGAGACGGCGGAAGAAGAAGGCGAGGGATCCAGAGCTTCGACTGGCCCACAAGCTAGACACTGATGGTGATCCCAAAGACAATGGGCAGGGCACAGAGGCTTACGGGAAGATGCGGATGTGGTCGAGAGCCACGGCACGCTGGAAGTCCAACATTCGTCAATCAGCTCGCCGGCGGAGAAAGAGACCCACGACGATGGTCGCTTCCGTCGCTAGTCGGCCATTATCTCCGATCTTGTCCAACGAGACAGACCCTCCTCCCACACCAATACTGGCGTCCGCGTCTACCTCGTCTCTCCATCCCACGCTATCCGACCCGCACACCACTCCACCCGAGCGCCCTCATTCTGCGTCGCCCCCTACCTACGGTGCCTCCCTCGCTCCGTCTGCCCATCCCCCTCCTCTTTCCACCGTGTGCAGTTTGCCTTCCACTTCTCCGTCCGACAGCTCGGGCCTAGTCCATTCTGGCAACCAACCTTCCTTCGCTGATCACGAACCAATACCATACGTCCCTCCAAACGACGGCCATGTAGCTACCGATGACAAAGCACAGCTCGCTCGCATCCGCGAGTTGGCAAGTTCTCCTCCAACCATGGTAGACGCCGTAGGTGCAAGCGCCATACAACCAGTTTCAGTCCCAGAGTGGCACGAAGTAGAAGACGATTTAGACGACTTGGGCATCGATCTGAATCAAGATCCCATGTCTTTCCCTCCTTTCAGCTTCCCCCCCTCGTTTCCCCCGCCTCCTTCCACATCTGACGTGCCTTTTGGTCACCTGCATGACCCCCCTCTACATTATGGGAATGTAGGCGACATCTTGGACACCCGCCCTGCTTCGGTATCACCATCACCTTTGCCGGAAGTTTCGCCGAGCGCGCCCGCGCCTTCCACCGACGACCTTGGTCTAGAGCCCTCTGCGCCAGCCTTGGAAGGTGAAGATGATGTATTCCAAGATTGGGACGAGGCTTCCCTCGACGTTCCCGGTGGCCCTAGCTTGCCGGATTCTTCCCCATCGCGCGCTTCTTCATTTCCCATCCCGGAGTCTGTTTCCATGGACGACATACTTCCTCGATATCATCCCTGAGATGTTTATTGGTCGTGAAGGACTTTGTGCACACTCATGTACATTTACCATATGGCAAATAGTATATCACTACTAATTGTTGTGCTACCACTCGAACTTTGACGAGTCATTAATGACAACTGATATCCTCGATCGAGTCACGTGATATCCTTGATCGTATCGCTCATGGTCCTTGAAGTTTCCCAATCGCCGTCATGGGCAAGTCTCAAAAGAAACGATCTATGCGCAGGTACAACCCGATGAGAGTTCCCGACTCGCATTTACCCCAAGGCCTTGCCTCCTCCGAGTCCGCGTCCACGAAAAATCAAGAGGTCTTGCCAATCATTCAAAAGGTATATCTTTTCTCGCACTCGTTGAACTCTTGATTTGGCTTAGAGACGCGGCTCCAGATGGAGAGCCCAGATGGGTCCGAACGCAGATGGGCCTGCGTCGCGGTGTCTAACCTCATTCAAAACGATCCATCCACCCGGAGGCTCCTACAAGGCAAAAACGTGGTCGGAGCCTTGATCACACGGTTGTCGGACAGCGAAGAGGAAGTCTGGATAGAGGCTGCCGGCGCCCTACGGTTCGTCCCTTTGGGTCTGATTTCTGGCGATCAATCCTTGACCCTTGACGCTCTAGAAATCTCTGCATCGATGGAGGGCATGACATTTGCGCAGAAATGTATAACAAAAACATCATCGTACCCCTGAAGACGTTCGTTCCAAAGGTATATGCGTGTCTTCCTTTGCATGCATGCACCCCCTGAGTTGTTTTCTCGCACAAGATATCAGCGATACTTGCTCAGTTCCTCGAATCCCCCCAAAATGCGCCGGAAAATGCGAAGAAAGTGGTGTACGAGTTCGCAGACAACGTAATCACCATTCTGTGGTGCATGTCGTGAGCGGTTTTACCTTTTCCTCCTACTTGTCTTCCGTGTCTCAGAACGATGATCAGGGAGACTTCGAACAAGGCTCTCAACGCCATCAATGCTATCAATCTAATCCCGTTTTTGATGTCCTTCTTGTCCTCGCGCGACAAGCTGCCCGTATCGACTGTAGTCGCAGCAGGTAGTTATTTTGCTGCTGCTTTGCTTTCCAGTCGACCAATTGATTTTATTTGTGCAGCCCAATGTTTGTATGTCCTCACAGACGACAATCAGGCAGCGATAGACGAAGTCCGTCATGATGCTGCCTATAGCTCATGTCTGCTGGACATCTTGCGGGGCAACCAACATGATCCCAAAGGAAAATCAAAAGACCTCTCTGAAGATCGTTTCGAGACTCTCAAGGTCCTGTGTTGCGGTGAGATTCTCTGCGTACTCGGATGTGTGGGTATCCTAGATCAAGCCGGAAGCCAGGCATCCTGAACAATGTGTCGCCACTGCCGCCACCTAGTGCTGCGTCCGCCATCGACGTGAATAATGACCTGTTGCTTCCCGTTCTCCGACCTGTCATCTCATCAGTGTCCTCGGATGAAGTGGTGCAACAAGTTCAAGAGCTTGTAGCACGACAGGTTAGCTGTGTTGTCATTTAACCCCGAATTCTTTCTGAACGTTCGCTCTTGAAGGCTGAGGAACCCCCGCCGATCGACAAGTTGTCATTGAAAAATACGCCAAAGTCGGATCACAAGTCGCAAACTGAGATTGACCTCGAGCGTCTAGAAAACAAACTGAGGACGATCCAGCTCGCGCTCGAGATTTTGACGGGAGTCTGTGCGACTTTACCAGATCCAGTCCCTATTGTATCGAGAGACGAAAATGACGAGATTGATACGGAAGATCTAGAAGGTATGAACATCTGGATTTTCGTTGGAAAACCGAATAATTTCTTCAGAAGTGGATGTGGAAATGGACGATGACGTGGTGGACGATATGCTGCTGGACGATAGCATGCATCCACGGGAAGATTCTAAACGATCTTCTACTGCTCTCCTGCCAGAAATAGTACGACCACTATTGTCATTAATTCAACCGACATCTCTTTCTTTCCCTCCGCCATCCAGCTCATCGATCCACCCCCCGACGACGTCTGCACTCGGTGCTGTCCACGTGAGCGCTTTTGAGTGTCTTAACAACATTTTTCTTTCTCTTTCTGCCTCGCCGAATGAGGAGCTCGCTGCGGACGAGGACGCTGGTCATGGAATCTGGTCCGAGATATGGGCGGCGCTCTCCAAGGTTGGGCTCGAAATCGGTCCAGGTCAGGAACTCAAGCAGGAGATCTGGGAGACCGCCATTGGTGTCCTCTGGGGCATCGGCAACATCTGGAAAGGCAAACTGGTGAGAGTCACGGTTCGACGCACCCCCCTGCCGGGCTCAACTATCCACGCAGGTTCCAATCGATGAGCAAGTCCAGATCTTGATGAACGTCTGTGACTCGAGCAAGGAATCCCGCGTACAGGTGAAATGTATCGGTACGCTAGAGTGCCTGGCGCAAAACACTTATTCCATTGAGGCGAACCGGGTACGTTGACATGGTTCGCGTGTGTCAAATCGACCCGGCTCACCGGCAGGATAGGTGATATCTAACTATCTGTTATCGGTCTTGCCGAGCGCGACCACGGCCTCGACCAAAGGCACTGAACCGCTCCTTCAGGCGGTCTCTGCACTGATCGATATCTATTCGGACGAGCGGCTCTCGTACGACGTCAATTTTAGGACTGGCGGGTTCCTAGATCGCCTCGTGGAGTGTGTGGACGGTGTGAAGAAGGTGGTGAGGGGGATTGATCGCCGAAAAGAACGAGATTTGAGGCTGAGAGGAGAGGAAGTGCGTGATAACTTGGTGGCGTTCATCAAGTACAGAAGAGCGTTGCGTGTGACGTAGACACTGGTTGTGAGAAGCGGTAGATCTGATCAGGCCATGTGTGTGTTACCTGCACTCCCAATTGGTGACGTTCATCAAGTACAGAAGAGCGTTGCGTGTAGCGTAGACACTGGCTGTGAGAAGCGGTAGATCTGATCAAGCTACGTTAACTCCACTCTTGCGAGTGGGCCCAATTGGTGACGTTCAGTCCGGGAGTCTTGGGACGGGCACGATGCGCAAAAGACTACTTATTATCAGCCCGAACATAGGACGCTAGCGCATGGTCCGTCTAATGTTCAAATAAGTAGTACATATGGGATTTCCGTCTAACTATAAAACTACTTGATACATAATCCACACGACTCGAGTAGAACGGCTGCCAGTAGTACATTTCTCGGATAAATCAGTCGTCAGGGATGACTTGAGTACTCTAACCAATACATGAGTCAGTCGTGTACTTGGTTTATTTGGACTGACGCACCATGTTGCTATCAAACGGATTCATACCCGCGGCCACTCGGCTGCCTGCAATTGAAGCACTCCAGTCGATAACCTCCCATTTGTGGGTGCCTGCTTGCTTCTGCTCTTGATGGATCGACCTCGCAGTGATCATACGTTGGTGAGCTATATCCACTGCTGGCATCGGACAGTTCAGTTCAGCCGTGAGGCGACGGATGTGCCTGATCCAGGGTATCGTTAGTGTCGGGTGATATAGTCAAGGTTACGACCAACACCGAATCCTTGATTCCTCCGTCGATGGCGAAACCCTTGGAGCCGTCGAAGTTATCGTTTACCATGCGTTCACCATATGCTATCAATCTAAGTTCTTCCCTTAATCAAGGTGATCGAGCTTCAAATGAATTCAGTGCCTACCCAGGAGCTGGCATTATATCTACATTGCTAGATCAGATGCGGTAGCATGAGAGGAGCCCTCGACAGACATACCTTTGACTAGGTTAAGCACAGCATGGGATCCGATTCCTGATTTGTCACCGAGGGTGAGCGTCTCAGCGAGCAGTTCGTTGGCACCCATGATCAACCCGTTGCCGATCAACTTGAAAGTACAGGCTGGATGACGAGTGGATGAGGAAGAAATTGCGAGAAAATTGCGATTACCCACCTTTCTCGATATTTCCACCGAGGTCGATGACCTTTCTGCCCACGCCGGGGACGGTGATATGGGCTATTTCCTTCTTGGATCGGTAGTCACCACTCATTGCAATCACGAGCTTCCCGGAATCCGCTGCCATTGGAGGTCCAAAGACCGGAGCTGTCACAAAACTGCACTGAGGAAAGACTGAGACCAGTCTGTCGATCTCCCCTGAAAGGTTCCAGTCAGCATCCGTCCAGCTGTACCAAGGGTGGTGGATGCTTGCCAGCGAGCGCGGGGTATATCTTTCGCGAGTCAGTCCATCTGCTGAGAATGGAGTGATGATATAAACATAAACTCACCGTGCTGGTATCGACGAAAATCTTCGCTCTGCTGCCAATGGGTGGCGTTTCCTATAAGAGGTGCCAGATCACTAAACTTACTTATCTCGGAAGTAAACGGGACATACCGAAAGAGCCTTCGCGAACTCGTTGTACGCGCTCTGCACGGCAGCATCGTTGGCAAGGTTAGTGAAGATAACATCACACTCGATGGCCAATTGAGCTAGGCTGGACGCGACTTGGGCGTGCTCTGGGCCGACCTCGTCGACGAGCTTCTGTGCCTTGGACAAGGTGCGATTATAGAGGAGGACTGGTAATTTCTGTCGACGAGCCTGAGATTTGATAACGTTACGTGCCATGAAGTAACCCATGGCCCCAATGCCATACCATCCGATCCTGAGGGGATAGGAGGCTGGGGTGGCGGGGCGGGAGAATGGAATTTCTACAGAAAGCATGGTCTGAGAGTATCCTCGGAGAAATTAGGATGAGTATCATCCTGGCTGTCCAATTTATATGTCTACGATAAGGAAACTTGAAAGAGATATATATAGCATCACGTGATCTACAGACTCGCAGCGCCTCCGCTCGTCCGACTTGTCTACGGGCCCGGTCGTAACCAAAAGGCAATCGAGTCCTCCTCGACGTCCACGGTCTGCTGGCCCATCCAAACGATGCAGCAGCAAGCATACCCAAGCGAGCAAAAGGGCACTTTACTTTCGGGCCAGACAATCTCCGTCAACAAGTATACCGTCCAGGTGGAGAGGTATCTTAGCCAAGGTCTTCGAGTCCCGCCTTACTTCCCCAATGTCTGAACACTCCTCCCCAGGTGGCTTCTCCCATGTCTACCTCGTGAGGACCCCGACGCCCGTGTGTAACACGACCCACCATGTCCTCAAGCGTATTGCTGTGCCAACCGAAGCGTTGCTCACGGAGGTCAAGAAAGAAGTCGATATCATGGTGCGCAGCAGGATCGTCGACTGCGTCCTGTCGCCTCACCATCATACTAGAGGATTCTGAAGGGCCACCCAAACATTGTTTACCTCATCGATGCCGCATGGCACAGAATGTCCAACGGCCAGTACGAAGTTTTCATCCTTATGGAGTTTTGCCCAGGTGCCCAGCGTCCGTTTTTTTTTTTCATAATTGTCTTATTCAGACAAACCTAGGCGGAGGTATCATCGACATGATGAACAGGCGTCTCAGGGAACGTCTCACAGAAGCAGAGATTCTGCAAATATTTGTCGATGTCCTCGAAGGAGTTGCGGCTATGCATAACCTGCGACCAGCTCTACTGCACCGCGATCTCAAAGTAGAAAACATTCTCCAGTCATCCAGTACCTCCTTCAAATTGTGCGATTTCGGATCAGCAACGCCAGTCGCCCCCCGACCGCCATCTACGGCTCAGGAGATCAGGGCAGTTGAAGCAGATCTCAACCGCCATACAACCCTTCAGTACAGGCCCCCGGAAATGATCGACCCTTATTTGCGCCGTCCTATCGATGAAAAATCCGACGTGTGGGCACTGGGGGTGTTGCTCTACAAGCTCTGTTACTACACGACTCCCTTCGAGGAGCATGGACCTTTGGCTATCTTGAACGTACAGTACCGGATCCCTCCATATCCTGTATATTCTCCGCAGCTGAATGGCTTGATCGGTACGTTGACCCCTTCATGCGTCTTTCTTGTCTCATCCATCTGCGCACTGTAGTTTCGACGCTCTGTGAGCATGGCGCTCAACGTCCATCCGTGTTTGAGCTCCTTGTCCAAGTTCATCGCATGCGCGGCACCAAATCACGCTTCACCTATCAGATTGTCCCACCGCAGCCTCTTTCGCCACGGATACCTCAGTCGCAAGCAGCTGCCCCACTGGATAATTTACTCTCCTACCGTCCATCGTCTCGCACCGCGCGGCGACCTTCGCCGGCCAAAAATACTGGGATTCAAGCAAGAGACAAAGTGTTGGAGGCTATCGCCCCAATGCGACGCGGACGTCCGTCTTCTTCTCAGCAGCAGCAGGGCCCAGATATATCGAAACCACCCAGTCCACCGAAGGTACTGCTGGAAGCAACGAAGCCCAAAAAGGTCGACTTGTTGGACGACCACTTTGATGCGGAGGAAGACAACGCTTGGAGAGCCATAAAGAGCAGTGCGCCGAGTGATGACGATAACAAACCCCTCGGTTCTAGCAGTGCTACTATTTCAGCGTGGAAGCCAAAGGGTACCGCACGGGCTGTTACGGAGGCCAACTGGAGTGTTGAATCGCTTACCTCAAAAGTGACTGATGGCGACGTACTTCCAGCTGGCTCTACCTTCGGGGACAACTTTGCGGAGTGCTTATGGAAGGCATATGATGGTAACAGTACAGGCTCCGGTGCAACTCCATTTGCCTCGACCGAGAAGGTGGCGCCGTCGAAGATCGCTCCACTAGAGGGGTCTCGAACCACGAAGCTTGTCATTACTAAAGGGAAGGATGCTTTCGAGGGGTTAGGCCTGTCATCTGCCTCCCCCCCTGCTCCAACTCTAGGTGAAGCACGCAAGCTGAGGACAGGGTTGGCGGCAGTAAATGCCTCCAATCGTCACGCTATTGCACATAGCCCGTCGTCGACAGCGACAAAGCCAAAGCCTACTACTGGTAGCGCAAAGCCGTCTCCTTCACCTCGTCCGTCGCCTCCGCATACAAGCTCGTCATGGAGGAATAGTCCTGTTGCCCAGGCATTGCCAAGCTCGACCCCTTTGACCGCCAAACCAGCATTTCTCCAGACTGGTGATCTGTCTGCGGAGACAAGGTTCCCCTCCTTAGAAGAATTAAATGCAACTGTGGCATATTCTCAGAAGCCCAGCCGTTATACCACGCAACCAGAACCTAATCGCAGCAACGAGAACATCATTGATTTGTCATTCCCTTCTACTTCAATACCCTTCCGTCCACAGCCTCGGCGTTCGGTTGCCCAGAATAATGCTCGTTCAGAACAAGTTACAGGAACCGCAGCTCATGAGACAGGGGAAGCGCGACGGCCTTTAGCAAGTCCGGAGACCGGCGAAGCTGTCTTGTCGACCAAACGTTCCAGCGGTCGTCCGCCATCACGATCATCAGTGAAACACGCGGTCAATGCTTCCTCCAAACCTTTCGAGACACATGACTTGGTTGATTTGACGGGTGACTCAGCCAGCGCTCCCTTAGCGCCACAGAAGACCCGGGAGTATAAGGACTGGCTGACAGGAGATGTTGACACGTTGATTTCGCCGACGAAGGATCGTGCGGCCTCGGAGGCGAAATCCCAAGAGACACCCGTACTGCGCGAGTTCACTCACAAGCGCTCTTCGCTCGTCCAGGTGAACAGGGTCCCTATACAAACTCCGCAAGAAGCTGTCACTAGCCAACGGCCTGAGTACCTCAACCGGACATCTGTATCCCCTTCGATAACCAGGAGAAACTCGCGGAGTTCACGATCCAGGGAACGCAAGCAAAGTACGAGCCTGACCTCAAGCCACAAAAATCCTGTGCTCCCAAGTGGACTTCCGCAGGCATCGTCGATACGCTTCCCAAATATCAGTCAGGACTCACTCATGGGGTCGACTACTCGTCCTTCATTTGAAAGGTCTTCCTCTTCAGATGACTGGAAGGCGCAGCCAGCATCAGAGTCCCCACGAGACGGGAAGATATCGTCGAGTGATGAGGAGAGTCCTGAGGACGCTATCGGATTTAAATCCTCGAAGGCATCCGGTCGGAGGCACAAAGGAAGGCAGAGCTCTGTACACGATTTGGTTGACCTATGGGGTGGTGGCGTCGTCCAGACAAGGGAGAGGCAGAAAGATGCAGTTACGAATTCGTCCACCGATTCCCCCCACGAGAAGCCTTTGAAGAGTCGGTCCATCGCTGTGCCTTCTGCGACGAGGTTCAGTGCAACATCACCGCAGCATCTACAAGCTCCAGCTCCAAATTCTGGTGCAATCGATGTGCCACGATCGCCTAGCAGGTCACCGAATCGGCGTTCTCCCAGGTCTCACGTGAAGCAGATGTCGGCGGTGAACTCAACTACCAACACGCCAACGTCTTCCTCGAGAGGCCGCCCACAATCCTTGCTCTTGTTCCCAATGTCAAAGTCCACTTCTGACGGGAAGGTGGATACGCCGGTGACACCCTCTGGTCTCTCTGTCCCCCAAGACGGCTCTCGTGTGGGTGGCACCCGTCGACCGTCGATCACAGACATGGTACAGAGATATGAGGCCATTGGGAGAGTCGCGTCCCCCGCTCCACTTTCCCTCCCCAAATCAGCTGTGGTGCCGGGCGTAGTACCGGTGGCTACAGGCCGTGCTCTACAACAGTCCCTGCATTCCCCCCTTGCGTCGAAGTTCTCCCCTTCCCGAGTTGCTCCCACATCTGATGATGTCTCTCAGGCTGTCGAGAGCGACAAGCGCCAGCTGTCTGTCAATGCAAAGCCTAGCTACACTGGGTCAACCGATAAATTGGGGGTTACGTCCAGAGGCCAGAGTTCGATTTCGGGGTTGCCCACGTCGTCATCTAGCAAACTGCTGTCGCACAGTTCTTCCCAAGGAGGTATTGATGGCTTACCCTCTCCAGCCGCCAACGCTTCTGCACCACCAGAGGAGGATCGGCGTTCACCTTCTCCCGAAAAGCCCTATCGAGGTGTCGGTAAACTCATTGATCAGTGGCAAAGGAAATCAGAGGAGGCTTCTCATAGTCCCACTGGTTCCACGCCGAGACGGGGGTTTACCACGAAGCGAGCTGGACTCGTTGGTGGAGGTGTCAATCGGGACAATTGAGCATTTCGAGAAAGTGCATTCTTGCATGGACTATCACCCTCTCTTCGCTATTTACATGGAGGTACATTGAATGGGCTTGAAGGTAGTCACCGTCGTTAACTTAGAATCCAATTTGGTTCTGACCTGCTCTTTGAAAGTCAGGTAGTGATGATATGATAACATTACGCCAGCGGGCCTCTGGTATCTACAGTTCTATACGTCCACAATAGAAGTTATATGAAGGCCCACCGGGCGGTCCTGGACCCAGAAAGTAGAAACAGCACACATGATCACTGATGTGTAATTCCATATCCCTACTAATGGTCGTGATCCGATATTGAAGTGATGACTTCTCATTGTTAAATGCCTGTAGTAGGCGGACGCCTCACCTCCAATCCTTTCCACTCGTTCACAATGCGATTCATTACCATAATCATTTTCGCAGTCGCCGGCATTGTTGACACAATTATCATTCGGTCCCTTTGGATCGATATCGAAAAGCTCGTTGAGTTCGTTCTCTCCACTCCGGATCCAGAGATTCGTGCCATCGCTGATCGGCCGGGTGACATGGTGAACATCATCTAGTTTCATACCCTCTTCAATGGGATGCATCAGAGATCTGCAAGGATTATCGAGGCCCAAGGAATGAGGAAACAGGTGGAAGGCACCGCCCCGGAGCTCGGCGTTATGGCGTTTTTCGTCTGCCTTACTAGAACTGAGCATCGCTGCAATGCTACCAACACACGCGCTGAATCGATGTACTAATACGATGCGCTTGTCAGATCTCAGATCTCAACATTCCTCCACGCCGTCGCCATCGCACAATATTAATCGCCAGCGTCAAACTCAACGTTATGACGAGCTACTACATCAAGAAACAGTGTGCCGAAATGACATTGCCTTAGGTCCTAGTGCTCGTCAGATCTAGCAATCAATATCAAAGAGTCGTTTAAAGGCGCTCTTTCGGACCTGGAATCTCGTGATCGATGGGTTTCGCATCCTACTTATCTTTCGGTTTGTAGAACGCGACACCGGCTACACTTTTGCTCCGTCGCTGCTGAGATCCCTGAAGGCATGTCTATGGAGCACAACCTGTTTGTTCCGCATCACCTTCGAGACATGACCAAGCCTGAAGCAATCACAAATCTCACCTGAGACGTATCTTCTGTCACTGCGACCCAAGAAACCGATCTCTGGCTGAGCTGGGAAAGAGCCTTAGAGGGCAGTGAGACCCAATGGTGCTTGTGGGAACGGTCAAGTTCTACACCCACCTGTTCTTGCTGAGGTGGACATGTGACAACTTTGTTCCACAACAAAAAGCTAATATAGCCAAGATTTGGCACTGATTAAAAGAGCAAGGTGTAGATGGCATCATGGAACCACCAAGTCACTGCCCGTCTACCATCGCCCGCTTCGCCTTGCACTGGAGGCAAACTTGGTTCGGATATGCACCATCAAGAGTGCTCTCGGTTGAATCCAGCTTGTGAGTCTAGACTCTTGAGCTAAACTGTTTTGATGATCCGAATGTACTTCATCAGTTTGATTGTTATCAGGTTAGTTCCTAGACGTGATGCCCTCCCGAAATTTACTTCAGTCAGGCACACGTCCTTCATGGTATTTGTGCTCCTCCACATTTGCTACCCAATGCTCTTTGAGGTGATCGCAATCCTTGCCGTCACAGTGGCTGTTTTCGTTCTGGCCACCCAAACATCTAATCCTAAGGGAGAAAGTGATGGTATAGCCATACCACAAATGAAACGCTCTGATACCGACGCGTGCAAATTTGATGCTATATCACATAACGCGTAAATTGATCTGTGATGTCCTCAGGCATCGTTTTTCTGCTCACACGTTTTTAGCAAGATCATTCATGGGCCAAGTGGCATGGATTATTCCGAAAGGAACACGGGAACACCGCATCTGGGAGGCGAGAACCAGTGACTCGGAGTAAGTACTTGTTGCGAAAGGCGAAGAAACCACCAACGACAGCGATGCTGAAACAGTATCCTCGTTTCAGAAGTAACTTAGTAGGATCACTCAAATCTCGTCCAGATATGGCAAGAGAACCCAGAAAGTACAAAACAAGTCAAGTTGCACGACCCAGGTTGTTATATATTGCCACCGTTTAACCTTGTCATTCCCACGATTAATGCTCTGTAAACCTGTCCCCTACGGGTCCAGGAATATCAGACTGATTTTGACAGGTGTCAGTGACTACACACTACATTTTTGCACCTGAATCCCCGGCCACATCCTGCAGCTTCTTTGCCTCTGTCACCGGTACGTAGGCAGTGACACGGGTATCCGTTCAGTCGATCCACAAACGCACACGAACGAACAGACGAAAGGGCACGCACCTCGAAGATCAAACGAGTCAATCTCATAGACGACCTTACCTTGTATCTCCGGAACCTCCTCGTCCGACTCGGACGCATTGCCAACCGCCAATCCAGACAACACCGTGCCCACGTTCTCGCCCGTGGCTTGTCCCTTCCAAGTGCACAACCGACTCGGGTGCGTCGTGAACGCCACCAACCTCCGATTGATGCTCCCCCGATGCCTATCCACTCACACCCTACGCAGCCCCGCCGAACCCAACGAACCCAACGACCACGTAGACACGAACATCTGTCGCACGGTGTCATCCATCGAGAACTGTTCATTGGTCCCTGGTATCAGCAGCGGCGGGTCCCAAGACGGTGCCTTTGGTGAGCATCCGGACGGACATCGAGGGCACGGGCGCGGTAGTTCAGAGCATACAGCTCTAAAGTGAATCATGAAGTGATAAACATCACCCTCTTGTCACTCCTCCGAGTCCCGTCTCGCCAAATAAAACATCAAAGTTGATATCTCCCTCGTTACCAGATTATCTGATCAGCTTCTTCCAGATCGTCTGTTAGGCACTGGCAGCTGGCAGGCGACCTCAGCTAGCTTCAAGGTCAATATATTGTAGACAAAACAAGTAGATAGATACACTTGTATTGATGTTCAGTGTTCCGTGAACATTCGCGATGATTCAAGCGAGGTCCGCAAACCCAACCTGAAACTTAGAGTAATCGAACACGCTGTATACGCCCTGCAGGAATGGGATCCCAATGATCCAAAATTCTAGGTCATATAGTCAGAACGAGTCTATATGATACCGCAGCAAAAGGGGCTTCAGGAAGCGAAAATAAATCTCACCGAACTGAGGCGAGCGGTGGGCAACGATGGCGCTGAGACAATCGGGAGAACCTGCCCTGATTGGTTGAAGTCTGAGAACTTCGGGAGTGATTTCAAACGTCTTGCCACCGAACGTAAGGCCCACTGTTGGGAAAGAGCTGCACGGTACTGCAAGCTGTCGATAAAAACAAGATGCCGAATGCAATCGGAACTCACGGGAATAAAAACCAAAGCCTTCATACTCCTCGAGGATACCGCCAAGGGGTTTGTACAACTCTGAAACGCGTTCCCAATCTCCGAAGATGTCGCTTGAACCAGTGTCGAGAATAACAGGTACATTTTCGAGGACCTTATGACCATTAACACGAACATCGTCCATGGACACCTGCCAGAATCCCTACATAGATGGAAATGTCATCGACATCCACGCCCATCTATCATTTCAACTCACAGGTTTTGTTACGGGTGTATAAGTGATGTCACCCTTGTACAACATACTGTTTGCTCCACCGACGTACATCTCGGCCCCAGAAGAAGTGAGTTTCAATGAGAATGTCGGATTGATCAACTTGGATTGTCTGACAAGCGATTGAAACAGCGTATCAGCACCAAAGTTCGCGATGGTAGGGAAGGCCAATCCAAATAAACCATCTGAATGGTATCCTTCAAGTTTGTTCGGTACGTGAGGAATGTACGATAATGCAGAACCAAAGGTCTGAGGGTCTGCCTGGCTTGGCGTCAGAATTCAACGGTCATGCTCATAAGTGATACAAGACATACAGTGAATCCAGCGATGGTGACATTGTCGGTATATATATGACCTTCCACGATGCTTCCTTCTCCATATTTGAGCCGAAATGGTCGGCCATCATACTTGGCAGAACTAGATGAATGGGGATCCCAGAAGTCTTTATCTGCGGGAGCCCCATCACACCCAGTCTGCAACACCCACATGTCGCTACGTTGACTTGAACAAAAACAGCTATGAACTAGAAGAAAGTACTTACGCTGCACCAGTGTCGATGTGGACTGTAACGCAAATTAACGTAAACGTATATCAGAATGATGAAGGGAGAATTTACGATTAAAGATTTGAGCAGGAGTGCCAATCGAAATCTCGCCTTTCCACATTTTATATTCATAAGCTGTCAGCGGGAGGCTAGCGCCACGCTTTGGGAGAACAGACTCGCTCCGTTTGACAGCGAAGGGATGCTTCGTTCCCGTGTTCGTCTCGTAATTGTCTAGGCCATTAAGGATCTTCCTGGAAAAAAAAGCCTGAGCAGACCAGATGTAACGGTTCATTCAACCACCTACTCCCTGACTGATATACCATGAGAGCTCATTGCGTGGAGATCAATGCTTATGTTGGAGTGCAGAGAGGAAGAGTGTCTGGCGAGTGGTATGGCCATGCCACCCGCCTTCCAATTTGGTATAGGTTTCGCAATGGCCAGAGCAACTAGCAGGCTGCCGGTGACTGCAAATGTAGTTATCATAATGAATCGCATGGTAGATGAGCGGTGAGGACTGGCAGTGAAACGTCCATGATGCAGACCTTTATAATAAGAAGCCAACAGTAACAAGATAGGAACAAACCAAATGATGATGGTGGATAGGTCAAGTCATCTTGATTGAAATCTTGAAGACTG
>JBBPOR010000288.1:0-27155 GCA_038091555.1 Leccinum sublutescens | reverse complement strand
CCACTCCTTGGCCGTGGACGTGATGCCCCAGGACCAAAATGGGGGGGGGACGTGTTGCTCAATTCTAATGGGCCTTCAAGTTGGTACGTTGTCTTTTTTCTTTCTTTTTTCGATTCGATGAGGCTTTCGAGTGGTCAAGTTCAACCAATCTCTCGCGAACCCTGGCGAAATGTGTGGGACACTCGCCGCGCAGTCTATCGGGGAACCAGCCACACAAATGACGCTTCATACTTTGTGTGTCGAGCAAGAACGTGACCTCGGTGTGCCGCGTCCGAAGGAGATCATCAACATTGCCATCAACATCAAGACACCCTCACTCTCGGTGTACCTGGAGCCGGCGCTCGCGGAGAGTAGCCCGTTGGCAAAGAAGAACGTGGAGCAAGAGCTGGCCCAGACCGTCACCGCCGCCGTTGAAATTTGGTACGACCCAGACCCTACGTCTACCATCATCGAGGAGGACTCCGTGTTCGTGGAGTCTAGTCGGAGCCACATCTCCAATCACCTTGGCTTCTCCGGCTTGTGCTCGACCATACGCAGATGATAGACAGAAAGTTGACCATGGCCTTCGTCGCGGGTCTGATTGCGGAGATCTTTAAGACGGACCTTTTCGTCATCTGGAGCGAGGACAACTCCGAGAAGCTGGTTATTCGGTGTCGTGTGCTTGGAGGGACGACAAGGACGAAGATGGGATTGGGGCTTTCAAGGAAGATGCCTTCCTGCGCCAATTGAAGAACGCCATGGTTAACTCGGTCAATCTTCGTGGCGTATAGAGTATTCACCGTGTCTGTTTGCAGGAGAACGACAAGGTTTTCCACAACGAAGAGGGCGCAAGGAAGCCGCGGCCATTGGAGAAAAGGGCGACTGTCATGGCATTGCGGAGAACGTCATGTTTGGGCAGTTCAAGTTGGCACTGGTGGGAACTGGTGCTTTCGACGTTGCGCTGGACATTGATATGCTAAAGGACGCCATCATGGGCCACGGCTTACCGCTAGTCATGGTAAGTTCCCCACCCCCGTCGGAGGACACTCAGCACGCTCATTCCTCGTGGTCGATACACAGTGAACCTCGAACTACGTCACAGCCTCACGTTCGCCATGCCCACCCGAGACCTTTTCCACAGCAGCGCAGACTTACGCAGAAGCACAAACGACCCCGTCCGCGACCAAACCCTCCACCTCAATCCTCCCCTCTTAGCGGTCAACCTCCCATCTCTCTCAAATCCTCCTCAGACCTTTGCACCGTTATCGGGCATGTCACAGACCGACAGTATAAATCGGCTTTCGGTGGCCTCTGAAGGGAGCGGACAAACCTTGTTTTATGATATCGCTCAGTCTGACGAGGGCGGATCTGGTCGGCGTCTGTGCCATCCAGACTCAAGGAAACATTTACGGACTCGGACACGTCCGAGGAGGATTTGGATGATGTGATAGGACCCGGCAGGAACTCGAGGATGTGTGTGCATCACAGGCAGAAGAGTCCTTTGGCCCGTGCTAGTCTTGTCATCACCGCGGTGGAAACGACTGTCTCCGGGTCCAAAACACGCTAAACGGTAAGCGCGGGCATCAATCGATTGTGTTTGGGTTGACGCTCGGCTATATAAGACACCGCGGGGCACACAGCAAAGCATCGAGTTCTCGTCGAACTCGACTACCACGGCCTCCAGACCCTCGTCGCGTCTACGCGAGCGACACGACGGCGTGGAGTATTGGCGACAACACGGCAACAGTCATGCCGACGACGACGACACGCGGACGACCGTGTTGGTAGCACCGCGATATAAGATACCGCAGGGCACACAACAGAGTGTCGACTTCTCATCCAACTTGACTACCACAGCCTCTCGACCCGCGTCACGTCTACAGGAGCGACATGTCCGCAGGGCGTATCGGCGGGACGACGACAGATGACAACGGCGAACACACGGACACCGTGGCGTACTGGTAGCATCACGACAGGATGGGTATATGTACATATATCCTGCACCCTCACTTCGTGCTGTAGTCAGATAGGTAATTTGTACAGATTGTGTTCGGTACAAGAAATTTGTATATCTATTATACAAGTGTCATATTAGTAATGCCGAGTGTGTCGAAGTTCTCTCCATGCTGATCAGTCACAATGATCCGTGTGACTTGGTGATCATGAGACACATGATTATACTAGTCCATATGTCTGTGATGCCTGTAGTATGTGTGTATACAGACTTAGACTGTGTAGACTTGCATACTCGAAGCCCAAAATATGAAAACAGATGTGGCACAGCCACACATCTGTGCAGATTGTACAGCCCCTGACAAGTGGTATATCCTGTCTGCCCTGTAGTCCAAAAAGGTTGGTTTGCTGATGTAGTCTTCTCCTCACCACTTTCCTGGTCAGCCGATGGTTGTCAAATTTATGCTGCCTCTGAGCCGTGCAACCAAGCCAAATGTTTTGACCCATCCTCAGGGTCATTGCTCGGTACATGGCCTCTTCCTACCAACAGTAGTTCCACGCCTCTCTCTTCTATCGCAGCATCGTCCAACCAAAAGTTTATTGCCGTTACCAAAAGCACCTCGCTGTCTTTTCATGACGCTTCGACACACAAGCAAATTGGTCCTACGATCAATCACGCCAATAATGTTGACTCCACGACGCTCTCCCCTGAGGGTGCCTATGTTGTCACCGGGGAACAAAAGGGGAAAATCACCGTGAGGAGTCTTCGTGGTGTCCTTCCGGACTCGTACCTTACAGCAGATGTAAGTATTTCTGTTGCTAAACGTTGACGAACCTTGAAGTGTCATCTCTCCCACTGTTCCCTCAGCGTCGTGAATGCGTTAAACGATGCTTATTTTCGTCTCTTCTAATCTGTTTGTATCAGAATTTCCACTCATGCAAATGAGACTGAGCGAAGAGACACTTGAAGCTTGGACTCAGGGCAACTTGACTCGCACCGAACAAGTCCTGACAGAAAAAAATCTTAGATGTTCAGGATCCTTGTCGTCATTCGCAATACCTCGCTCACCGCTCCCTCGTACGGTCCCGTCTGAAGCAACACGACTTGGCTATAGACTTTTTTCGACGACGACGACGACCTCCTCGGCTCAAATCTACCACAAGCGACGCGCTCGCAGGATAGCGGCCTCCCTTTTGCATACGAAGGCGCACCGCCTGTTGGTCTTGGCCCCTCCACCACGTCGCTGCCCCGCGTCGGCCATCCCTAGGGCTGGTCCGACGAGGACACTTTCCAAGACAGCGCCTCCTTTCCGGGCGTGCCATCCACCCTAAGCAGACCTGTTCCCCACAGACGCAAGAAGTGGAAATGGCCATGGGAGAAGCCAGCCATCCCCGTCGGAGAGCGCATCATTGCGCTCAACAACCCAATCATGAACGACGACTATGGTGACAACTTTATCTCGACCAGCAAGTACAACGTCGCCACATTTTTGCCAAAGTTCCTCAAGGGTAACTATATCCTCCCTTGCAGGCCCTTGTCCTCACCTGTTAACAGAACAGTTCTCCGAATACGAATAGGCCAACCTATTCTTCCTCTTCACCGCCTGCATTCAGCAGATTCCAAACCTTTCCCCAACAAACCAGTATACTACCATCATTCCTCTCCTCGTCGTTCTCCTCGCCACTGCATTCAAAGAGGTCCAGGAAGACCTAGTCAGTCTCTCTCCTTTCCACCGATTCCCTTTCTCACTTTCTTCTAGAAACGACACCAATCCGATTCGGAGCTTAACTCCCGTATTGCCAAGGTACTCTCTCCCTCTGCCACCTTCGAGGGGCGCAAATGGAAGGATATTAGTGTCGGAGACGTTGTTCGCCTCGAGTCCGACGAGTCCATTCCCGCTGATCTCATACTCATTTCCTCTTCCGAGCCAGAAGGGCTTTGCTTCATCGAGACCTCTAACCTCGACAGGTGCGCCTCCTTTCATTCCGCATCGACCACGCTCATATACCCTCAGTGAAACCAATCTCAAAATTAAACAAGCATCCCCTTCGACCGCAGAACTGACCACTCTCGTTGCATCCCTGCATGGTTCTCTCCGATCCGAACAGCCCAACAGTTCCCTCTACACTTACGAAGGAACTCTCGAGCTCCTATCGACGCTGGTGTCCCTCGCCAAATCCCCCTCAGCCCAGATCAAATGCTCTTGCGCGGCGCACAACTACGAAATACCCCCTGGGTATTTTGTATAGTCGTATTTACCGGACACGAAACAAAGCTTATGCGGAACGCGACGTGCGCATTAATCTCTCTCTTCTCGGTCATGTCCTGATCACCGGAACAGGGCTGCGCCGATCAAGAGAACCGCAGTGGAAAAACAGGTCAACATCCAGATCATCTTTCTCTTTGTGTTTCTCCTTGCCTTGTCTGTCTGTCGGATCCACTATTGGTGCGAGCATCAATACGGTGAGTGGTTCGCAAACGTGCCAGCGCTGTCGTTTACTCCCCGGATCAGCGGTTCCTCTCCGGCTCACTCTTTGGATCCAGCACGTTCGCGGGTAGAGGTCAGCCTGCTTTCTTCCTCTATAATCTTCGCCTTGTTCTGACTTGCAACGTCCCCAGCCAAGATGTTTGCAGAAGGTCTTTGAAACCTTCTCTCGCTCGACTCCAACTAACCATAATGTCACAGACATCCTCACGTTCATCATTCTCTACAACAACCTCATTCCCATCTCTCTCATCGTCACCATGGAAGTGGTCAAGTTCCAACAAGCCGCCCTCATCAATTCGGACCTCGACATGTACTACGCCCGGACCGCTGCTCAATGTCACACATCCTTCCTAGTCGAAGAGCTCGGCCAGATCGAATTCTTTTTTTCCGACAAAACTGGCACGTTGACAAGGAACGAGATGGAGTTCACATGCGTGAGCATTGGTGGGGTGGCATATGCAGAGGAGGTGGACGAGAGTAGGAAAGCCGGTGCAGAGCAGGATGGGGAGGGCGTCAAGGAGAGTTGGCGAACGTTTGATGATTTGAGGGGCCTGCTCGACGGGACAGGGACGTCCACTTCGGGCTCGTCGACTACATACGTGGCCTCCACCACGTCGTCATCATCGACCAAAAAGTCCAAGAACCCCTTCGAAGCAGACGTAATGGCTATGAGGGACGGGCCAGCAGGCGCGGCGACGTTAAGGGAGAGAGAGGTCGCCCACGAATTCATGACGGCTCTTGGCTGTGTGTCACACAGTCATTCCGGAGGTGAGGGACGGCAAGACGCATTATCAAGCCAGCAGTCCGGACGAAGCAGCGCTCGTAGCCGGTGCTGAGCTATTGGGATATCAGTTCCACGTGCGTGGTGGCATTTGTCTATTCTGTGCCTCGTTCCTGATTAACGCGCCACTGGGACGGGGGTTGTAGACGCGAAAACCCAAGTCGGTGTTTATCAACGTTCAGGGGCGGTCCGTCGAGTACGAGATCTTGAATGTGTGCGAGTTCAACTCGACCCGGAAGCGCATGTCGACGGTCGTGCGCGCACCGGACGGCAAGATCAAACTGTACTGCAAGGGTGCAGACACGGTTATTCTAGAGCGGTTGGGAAAACACCAGTTGTTCACTGAGAAGACGCTCGCGCACCTCGAGGTCCGTCGTGCTTCCGCTCCTTTTTTTCACCCTGACTGATGACTTGAACAGGACTATGCCACCGAGGGGCTGCGCACGCTCTGCATTGCCTATCGCGACGTTCCCGCGGCCGAATACAACCAATGGGCGAGCATATACACTCAAGCTGCCGCGACCGTCAACGGGCGGGGAGAGGCACTCGACCAAGCTGCCGAGCTGATCGAAAAGGATATGTATTTGCTCGGTGCGACTGCGATCGAGGACAAGCTGCAGGATGGCGTCCCGGACACGATACACACGTTGCAGATGGCTGGGATCAAGATATGGGTGTTGACGGGAGATCGACAGGAGACGGCGATTAATATCGGTATGAGTTGTCGGTTGGTCTCGGAGAGCATGAATCTGGTGCGTCGTCGGTTTTTTTTGGGGGTTGCGTCGGGGTGTGTTGACGGCGACGGGTTGCGATATGCAGGTGATCGTCAACGAGGAGACGGCGCACGCGACGGCCGAGTTTATTTCGAAACGACTGAGTGCGATCAAGAATCAGAGGATAAGCGGTGAGCAGGAGGATTTGGCGTTGGTCATTGGTGCGTTGCGGGGGCGTCTTGTGAAGCGGGGCTCAGTTGACGCGTGTTTTGTAGACGGCAAGAGCTTGGAGTTTGCGCTCGAAAAGGACATATCCAAGTCGTTTTTGGAGTTGGCGTTGTTGTGCAAAGCGGTCATTTGCTGTGCGTTGCCTGCTCCGTTGCCGGTGGGTTCGTCGCTAATGATGCGCATCTGTAGGTCGCGTATCACCGTTACAAAAGGCACTCGTGGTCAAGCTCGTTAAGAAGAACCAGAACTCGATCTTGCTCGCAATTGGAGACGGTGCTAATGACGTGAGCATGATCCAGGCTGCACACGTTGGGGTGGGCATTTCGGGCGTCGAGGTAGGTTCCATTTTTGGATGATTGTGGTTGTGATATAAACGCGTACTGCGTACGCTAGGGTTTGCAAGCGGCGCGTTCGGCCGATGTGGCGATTTCGCAGTTTCGATATCTGAAAAAGCTGTTGCTCGTACATGGCGCATGGAGTTATCAACGGCTGTCCAAGCTAATTCTGTGTACGTCTTGGCATTTTTATCGCTGGGGTGTGAGGCTGATGAAGGATGTAGATTCATTTTACAAGAACATCACGCTTTACATGACTCAATTTTGGGTGCGTCCCTGCGTCGTTACCGCACATTGGTTCGCGCTGATGGGCCCACGCGATACAGTATTCCTTTTTCAACAACTTTTCGGGGCAGATAGCCTATGAATCGTGGACGATCACGTTCTATAACGTCGTCTTTACTGTGTTGCCACCCCTCGTGATCGGGATCTTTGATCAATTCGTGTCGGCACGCGTGCTGGATCGATATCCACAGCTGTATATGCTCGGACAAAAGAATATCTTCTTCACCAAGACGGCGTTTTGGTTATGGGTTGGTAACGCGTTGTATCACAGTCTGGTGCGTCCGTGTATGCCGGTACTGCTGAGCAGGAAGCTGACGGCGAAACCAGATCCTGTTTGGGTTTTCTATCATTCTCTTTTGGGGTGACTTGAAGCAGGTGACGGGGTTGGATTCGGGACATTGGTTTTGGGGTACGGCGTTGTATCTCGCCGTGCTGTTGACTGTGCTCGGCAAGGCTGCGTTGATCTCCGAGTACGTCCTTTGCATTGACCCTCGTATCTTTGTGACGAATACTGTCCTAGTTTGTGGACCAAGTACACGGTGGCCGCCATCCCAGGCTCGTTCGTGTTCACGATGGTCTCTTTACCTCTATACGCCCTCATCGCACCCGCACTTGGATTTTCGACCGAATATGCCGGACTGGTTCCACGTCTATGGACCGACGCGGTGTTCTACTTTATGCTCTTGCTGCTGCCGGTCGTCTGTCTCGCGCGGGACATTGCGTGGAAATACTATCGACGGACGTACCGCCCACGAACCTACCACATCGCACAGGAGCTGCAAAAGTACAACATCCCCGACTACCGACCTCGTCAAGAACAATTCCAAAAGGCGATCAAAAAGGTGCGAGCGGTGCAACGGATGCGACGGAATCGGGGGTTTGCGTTCAGTCAGACCGAGGGTGGTGCTGGTGCTGGACCTGGCGGTGGGCGGTTGGATCAGACGCGGGTCATTCGGGCGTATGATACGTCGGAGGGTGCGAAGCCGTCGGGATATTGATATTGATCGGTGGGGGGTTTTGTATCGATGTCGTGCTCTCCTGCTGTTCTCTCTCTCACTCACACACACACTTTTTTCGCTCGTCGATTCAGACAGACGGACGGGCGTGTTTTATTGTATTGCTTATGCTTATGTTAGTCGGCTTTTTACCTTAGTCGTTTCCGGGACTCTCTTTTTTTTCTCTGCATACCCAATGATAGCAGATAGACTGCGGGAATTCGAACACTAGCGGGGCCACTTGTGGTTGGATAGAATCAGTGTTCATGAATAGGCGGATCGGCGCACTGCGTGAAGGCCACCGAGTGTTCAGCTAATGCTTGTCAGCAAGGACGTGCCTTCAATGATACAGTTCCTCCGATCCTGGCGAGCAGAGTCGTTAATCAATGTTTGCTCAGCTTTGAGGCAGGCAATAAAAAGTAATTTAAGGTCCTGCCAGGGTTCGAACCTGGGTCTTGGGAAAGAGAGAGCATCCTCAGATGCCAGTTATCAAAATCCCAAGTGATAACCACTACACTACAGAACCGTTGAGCGCCATGTCCCACCTAGCGTGTATCATACGGAGCTAATCGGAAGGCAGGGAACAGTTTGTCTAAACACCGAGACGTAACGACTACACTACGATCTTGCGTGCTCATCCTCGGGTTGCGACCTTTGGTTGCCAAGCGTTGATTTTCGGCACGGCCGTATTGTAAGGACGGTAGGCACCGCGTGTCCCAGTCAGGTTCTCTACCCATGGCTGTTCGACCAAGACAATATCAATGTCAAGGAAGAAGGAAGAAACAAAGAAACAAAGAACGCACTGCTTTCCACGTCGGAGAAGACCTCTTCATGACGTCGTCCTCCGTCGGCGGAGGCTGTCGGATGTGCTGGAGCCACGAATGCCATTCGGGAGGCACTTGCGACGCGTTGTTGTAATGTTGTGCAAAGTCGACCCATCTGTGACGACCTGGAGAAAAGGTCAGCAGGGGCAGTATATATTGGTACGCGCGCGACATGGCGGAAACGTACCCGGCACTTCGTCGTCGGGGTTCATGTTCTCAAAGTACCTGTTTCCGAACCTGGCCGAACGAGGTTGGTTAGTTGTGCGGAAGAGTCGCTGCGAGGGGTGACGTACTGGTCGGTTCCGACGAGGGTTCCAGCTTTGGCATCGCCGATGTATTGCATCTGATGCCACCATTGCTTTATGCCCGTTCTGCGGATATTTCGGATGTAACGAGCGAGAGATACCATGATGGGTGTTGGTGGCAAGTGATGTTTGCGTATGTTTGGCCAAGTACATACTTGTCGGCCCGAAGAACTATTGGTTGAATCATACCATACAGTGACGCGATTTATAAATGCAGAGACGGTGAGTCGATAGAGTCCGACGCAGCCCATTCAAGCTTCAACGCAACGGTCAACTGAAGTTGGACGCCGCCTCGGCGACGAGCCAATGAACAACAAAGCTGCCGATTCAGCGTTGGGCCGAGACCTGTTCCTATTATTCTGAGAACGAGAACCTGAATTGCATATGATGTTCGCTCATCGATCGATGCATCAACGTCCATTCCCACCATAGGTCGGGCCCAGTGTCACATCTACCGCGGACTGTGGAATGGGGCTCAGGTTTTGATGAATGTGGTTTTTTCTTGCTGTAAGTAACTCTATTACTTATACAGGAGCTCCATATTGCCGGACCTAGACCCGGGTACATCTTATAACCATGCAGAGAATGCCCAAAGGTACACGTAGTATAGGTGATTCGAGGCACTGACGAGGCACGCGGAGCTAGACATCCGCAAATTCCAGAAAAAGTACTACCCTCGTAAGTGCGTTTTCGTGTGTGATGACATGATTGCCTACCGTCCTTTCAAAAACAGCGGCAGGAGGCGCGGTTGCACCTCTCCGGACCTTGCAGTGGGTCTCGGCGAATTGAACCACACCTAAAGGAACTGGCTAAGGAGAAATAAGATTTTTCGGTTTGTTGCGATGTTTTAGAACAGACGTGGTATTACTGTAATGTGATTTTTACACATCGACGTGATCGATCGAAACCCAATGTGCCGCGTCGGCAGGAGCAGCCTTCCGAGCCATTGTATCCTCGAATGTCTCCGAACGCTTTCGAGGTTTGCCCATCCACGTCACCCTGGTCTTTCCATCCATGAACGACCCCGAGTTGTTTCACAGTTCGGGAGGTTCGTTCCCTCTACCTGTCAATAGCATTGGACCCGGTATGTTTTCCGGATATGTGAGAAAACGTGGACTACGTCACCCGCGGATTCGACGTGTACTATACGCAAATCGCCTTTGGCATTACCCTCGTCATCGCCATTCTGCGACTCGGAGAGACCATGTGATTTCGAGTCTGAGCATAGAGATAAGGGTGGGTCAACCAACAGATCTTTGAGAAGGCCTATGGTGATCTCCGCCACTTTGGCCGTGTCGGATGGTAGATTGGGAAATCGTACAGTCCGGCGAGAAGTCCTAAGGGAGTTCGAGCAACACCAATCAGTTTTCGCTATCCCATGCATACGTGTGTGTGCGTGTGTACGGGAGCGTGTGTGAGAAACGCCTCAGCGTGGCACGGGATGGGATACTGACCTCCTTCGGGTCGACGGACGAGCATGAAGAACCGCTGGTCATCCGCCGTACGCCATTCGATCACATTGTCGCGATCGAAATTTGGGGGGCTTTCTTACGCTCGACCTTCATGGGATAGATGGTGACTAGATCCGTATCTGGATCATCCTTTGGGAGCGGTTCGCAGAGGCTGCACAGATCTTCGATGTCAGGTTCTTCCTTATCTGGGTTCTACATTGTTTGAGATGACACAAGAATAGAAATGCAAGAGATCTTACGGAGTCAGACTGCGTTCTTCGGTACGCACGACACCAGGCTCGCAGAGGGCAGTCCCCACACACAGGATCTCTGACCTTGCATACTGTACTTCCAAGCTCGATGAGTGCCTGGTTTATATCCCCCAAATGCGATGAACCATCCACAAACGCTTCAGCACCTGCCCACAGTATGTCCTGGACCTGCTTCGCTTTCGGCGGCGCGGACAGCGCTAAGAAACGTGTCAGTAGTCGAATGACATTTCCGTCCAGCTGAGAACTATCTGTCAAAACACGAAATTGAAAGTACACAGAAGACCTACGACAGGAACGCATTGGTTGTAAGCGATGGAACAGATGGCTCCGGCGCTGTAACGACCGATACCGGATATCTCTGCTTGCATATCCTTAGCATTATCTGGAAGTCGACCGTCTAGGTCCTTGACCACTTTCTTTGCGCCGCTCAACAAACGGGCAGCGCGAGAGTAATAGCCAAGGCCTTTCCAAAGGCAATCGACAGTCTCAATATCCGATGCAGCGAGATCATGGATGGTCGGGAATCTGAAACAGTCGACACAACTAAGAGCACTTTCTCAAATTGAAAGACGGTCCCACGTACTTGGCCATCCATCTGTTGCAATAGGGTATCACTGTCGCTACTTGGGTCTGCTGATGCATGATTTCCGACAACCAAACCTAGTATGGTCACGTCAAGAGATCTCATGGAACAATATATGTCGCGGGGACGAACCTCATACGCCCATCCATGTCTAGCGATGCATCAAACGGCTTCCGCCAGGGCATCCCTCGGATGTCGTGTATTTGCCCATACCAATGCAACAACGACTCCCGGATAGGGTCGACGCCAGCTACGACGTGCCACGGGGTTGGATGTGTAGATGGGGCGGATGTACTTGAAGCCTTTGCGCCAACGGTAGTCGTAGCAGATGGGTGTGCGCGTTTTGACGTGACTTTACGCGTGTAACGCGTCTTTTTGTTCCGTGGCTTGGGTGGTTCGCAATAAGACGCATCGGACGCTTCCATAAATTCGCTGACATCCGAGTCAGTGTCGGTGTGAGGTCGTGTACGTTTGAGCATGTTGAAGAGTTTTGGAGGCGACTCCGTCCGATTTTCCTATGAGGGCAGCGCGTATGTAAGACCGGAGTGATTAGTTCAGAATTAAAGTCTTGCAAACTCTGAGTGTAACAACTTAGTTACTTAGTCTTGGCAGCAACTCGTCGACGAAGTTACTGTCTCGGATTTCCTTTTCTGTTGGTGACTCCTTCCCAATGTCACAGCCGCAGGAATTCATCCCGAGTCGGGTTGCGTCCGTCAAGACATACAAACCCACCCATTCTTGAACGTCGGCAAGGCTTCAAATTCATATTCAACCACCAAGGTCCAGTGGGAAAGCGTAGTACGTAGTCTGGTAGACCGTCTCAGACTCTCCAGGGTACTCAGCTACACGTATAAGGTAAGCCGTCGGTAGCAGCTTAGACTCTTAGACTGGTCTCGGTCCGACCACCGGAAGCGGATGTCGGAACTTGTAGGATGCGATCGATCGGAGCCTGATTCCTTCCCTTCGTCCCTCGCCCTCACAGCGATTACTGCTTCGACTCTACGTTCCACAGTATATTCGACAATACCCTCCTCACGCTTGGAATCCAGATATGGAGATCGAAAGTACGCTTGGAATCCAAGATATGGAGACAAACAACACAGGCGGTTTTGAAAATATCCGAGAGAAATTTGGCCGCTTCAGGATCCTTATCATTGGGCGGGCGAACGCTGGCAAGACGACTATTCTGCGTGCGATCTGTAACAGTACCGAAAACCCGGAGGTCTATGATGGAGAGGGCAACAAGGTGCGTGTCTGGTTTGACACATCTGGATGACTGGCCTATCGTGACCAAACCGTGTGATCAGATTGATTTGACCCAGGTCGAGGGATCCAGGGGGGTGAGTGTCATATGTCACATGGTGGACTCGGACTTGACGCGCGCATCTTTACCCAATGCACGCTAGCGTGGGGAACACAACATCGAGAATGAGTTGATTTTCCGGAGCAATGATACATTCGTCTTCCATGACTCGCGGGGCTTCGAGGCCGGTTCCGCACATGAATTCCAACAGCTGAAGAAGTTCATTGCTGATCGTGCAAACACGACATCTCTCAAAAAACGCATTCATGCCATCTGGTAACTACTTGATCAGTGCGGGAAGTGGTCATTGACTGGTTGTCACTCTGTCACGGTATAGGTACTGTATCCCGATGGATAAATTAGATCGGACAATCCAACGCTCTGAGGAAATGTTTTTTAATGAATGCGACACAAAAAATGGTGAGTTCATCTTTGGCAAGGTTTTTTTCAGCTCACAACTTGTCCAGTGCCTGTGATTGTGCTGTTCACCAAGTTTGATGCACTACTGGCTGTAGCCATGAGTAATCTATCCATTGCTGATCGAAAGCTGGAACGAGAGGAGAAGATGGCAAAGGCACAGGAGTGCATCAATGGAATTTTTGACAATGCTGATGTATGGGGTCGTCTTTCTCAACTGAAGTATGCACCAACCTGTGGTGTTCGGATTGGAGGTAATTTTCTGTATTCTGATAAATGGTTCAGCTGATGGAATTTGCATGCATTCAAGGAATGCACAAGTCAAATGAGGGATGTGACATACTGCTGGAAAATACTGCAGGAGCTTTGAATGAGGATGCTTTGCAAATGCTGTTTGTTACTGCCCAGGAGACAAGCATGGCATTGTGTATTAGATTTGCAGTTAAAGAGTAAGTACTGAAAGTTGAATATTCTTCAATGGCTAACACTATGATGTACAAAAGTGTCATATCTGACATAGACAGGCTGCATCAATCTGGATTTCCTTTACAGAATATCAACATTATGGATCCTAACAAACTGGCAAGATGGTTTCCACACTTTTGGGTGAGATATTAGCTTATAGTTTGAATATATGCTAATCAGGATAATCAATTGAGGGAATTATAGGCAGTGAGTTTTTGTTATTCAAGCAAATGTGTCAAATGGTCTGGACTTATATCACTTCATTCCAATATCAACATAACAGGAAGTGAGTTGTGGATAATGGATTGTGGTAGACAGTGATTATGCTGATGATGCCATGTTCATTCATTCTTTTGGAAATGACAGTCTGTGAGTTGTGGATTGTGACAGACAGTGGTGATGCTGATGCTGTCATGTCCATTCACTGTTCTGGAAATGACAGGGGGTGAGTTGTGGATTGTGGATTGTGGAAGACAGTGGTGATGCTGATGATGCCATGTCCATTCATTCTTCTGGAAATGACAGAGAGTGAGTTGTGGATTGTGGACTGTGGCAGACAGTGGTGATGCTGATGATGCCATGTCCATTCATTCTCCTGGAAATGGCAGTTGGTGAGTTGTGGATTGTTGATTGTAGTAGCAGACAGTGGTGATACTGATGATGCCATGTCCATTCATTCTTGTGGAAATGTCAGTTGGTGAGTTGTGGATTGTTGATTGTGGTAGACAGTGGTGATACTGATGATGCCATGTCCATTCATTCTTCTGCAAATAACAGAAAGTGAATTGTTGATTGTGGATTGTGTCAAATATGCTGATGCTGATGATGCCATGTCTATTCATTCTTCTGCAAATCACAGAGGGTGAGTTGTGCATTGTGGAATGTGCCATACAGTGGTGATGCTGATGATGCCATGTCCATTCACTCTTCTGGAAATGACAGTTGGTGAGTTATGGATTGTGGAATCTGCCAGACAGTGGTGATGTGATGCTGATGATGCCATGTCCATTCACTTTGTATTCCACTTTGGAAATTCCAGGATGTATGTTGTAGATTGTGGATTGTGGCAGAAAGTGGTGATGCTGACAATGCCATGTCCATTCACTCTTCTGGGAATGACAGGTTGTGAGTTGTGGATTGTAGAATGTGCCAGACAATGGTGATGCTGATGATGCCACGTCCATTCATTCTTCTGGAAATGACAGAGAGTGAGTTGTGGATTGTGGATTGTAGCAAACAGTGGTGATGCTGATGTCATTCATTTTTCTGGAAATGACAGTCAGTGAGTTGTGCATTGTGTATTGCATTGTGGCAGACAGTGGTGATGCTGATGATGCCATGTTCATTCATGTTTCTGGAAATGACAGCTGGTGAGTTGTGCATTGTGGAATGTGCCATACAGTGGTGATGCTGATGATGCCATGTCCATTCACTCTTCTGGAAATGACAGTTAGTGAGTTCTGGATTATGGCATGTGGCAGACAGTGGTGATGTGATGCTGATGATGCCATGTCCATTCATTCTTCTGGAAATGACAGTTGGTGAGTCATGGTTTGTGGATTGTAGCAGACAGTGGTGATGCTGATGATGCCATGTCCATTCACTCTTTTGGGAATGACAGTCTGTGAGTTGTGGATTGTGGATTGTGGCAGACAGTGGTGATACTGATGATGCCATGTCCATTCACTCTTCTGAAAATGACAGAGAGTGAGTTGTGAATTGTGAATTGTGGATTGTGGAAGACAGTGGTGATGCTGATGATGCCATGTCCATTCATTCTTCTGGAAATGACAGAGAGTGAGTTGTGGATTGTGGACTGTGGCAGATAGTGGTGATGCTGATGATGCCATGTCCATTCATTCTCCTGGAAATGGCAGTTGGTGAGTTGTGGATTGTTGATTGTGGCCGAGATTGGTAATGCTAATGATGGTCATGTCCATTCATTCTTCACTGTGCTCTGGAAATCACAGCATGTGAGTTGTGGATTGTTGATTGTGGCTGAGATTGGTAATGTTAATGATGGTCATGTCCATTTCTTCACTGTACTCTGGAAATCACAGAATGTGAGTTGTGGATTGTTGATTGTGGCTGAGATTGGTAATGCTAATGATGGGCATGTCCATTCATTCTTCACTGTGCTCTGGAAATCACAGAATGTGAGTTGTGGATTGTAGAATGTGCCAGACAGTGGGGATGCTGATGATGCCATGTCCATTCAATCTTCATTCTGCATGGAAATGTTAGGAAGTGAGTTGTAACTTGTGTATTGTGGAATATGTCAGACAGTGGTGATGCTGATGATGATGCCATGTTCATGTATTCTTCTATCTCCTCTGTTATCAATAGTTTGTGAGTTTTGCATTGTGGACTCTTCCATACATTAGAATGGTCATCATACCCTGTTTGTGTTTTATTTCAAATGACAGACAGTAAGCTATTCATCATTTTGCATTTTTTCATGTAACAATTTAACTTTTTTTTTCCATTTATAGCATGTGTGTTCCATTATATCTTTGAATCTGTCAATTTGATTCACATTTTGAATATACATTTTGTTTTATTCAGCTGGTGAGCTTTCCATTATGATATAATCATATAATGGATCATTTACTTTGTTACATTTCATTTATTACAGATTGTAAGTCATGCATTATTAGAAAAGAAGTAATATTTTAACTGTTCATTTGTCAATCAATATAGGAGGTATATCATGACCTGGTGAAGCATTATTATACTAATGATAGACATTTTGGGCTCCTCATAGATGGTAAGAAGTTCATTGATTGTTTTGATTTCATTGTTTTTAGTTTATTGACTGCTCAATAATTTCAAGGCTGTATGTTGTCGCATATTGTTTTTGGCAACATACATTGTGCTCATTTTATATTGTGGAATGTTTTATTACTTACAGGATGTAAGTTCTTCACCATCATTATGATCACATTTTAATATCTGAACTCTGATGATATTACATTATTTTATTTCAACGTTAGCATGTAAGTGTTTATTGCATAGATTCAATTTTGATGACATTTTTTGTCTTTACAGACGGTGAATTCATTTTCATGATTTCCTGATTTTGTTCATACATCTCAATTCAATCTGTTATTATCAGGTTGTTCAAAATGGATCAGTATGTAAATCAATTGTGTTGATTTTTTGTTTTACATTTTATTATTCAGTCTCATATTGATATCAGTGAATCTTCCTTTCTGAAGCCTAACAGTCCTGTAAATTTCTCTCATTAATATTATTCCATATCAAAATGAATTGGATCATAGATCAACTTGGGTACATGGAAGAAAATGCTTCTAAATATTACTGGTATATATATATTCCCTTCCAAGTTTCTTTTTTTTTTAAAACACAACCAAATGAAATGGATTATTTTATTGCTTTGTAGATGTACTGCTCATTCTGGAGCATTCTTTCTACCTTTTCCATCAAAAAAATCCTCAACCACTTCAATCTGCTGCTGAGAAGTACAAGGCATCAGACATACCCAAGAAGGTGAAGCTAGCTATGAAGGATGTTTTTGATCAGTATGGCAAGGCATCCAAAGAAGAAAAGGTAGAGATGATTGTGAATGTCATTCTGCAGAATCGGATGAGTATGTTATGTATATCTTCAATTTTTCATCTAATAATCCTCTATTCTCAGCAATCTAGCAAACTTCCTATAGTATGGAAATCAGAACATCAAGTTGCTTTGAATAAGAAAAATAGATGTCAGATGAGGAATGAAATAAAGTTGAAATATCCAGAATCCTTGAAGTCTATAAAAATGTACTCGGTCATGTTGCATGCATGCATGTTGGTTGATGAATGAAATGAATGAAATTTTGTATGGAGACATGGAGCAGTCTACCTTTTCCCCTGAGAGCAGCACAGAAGGCCATCAGTGCTATCACATGATATAGGCAAGGAGTGCCATGGGCCATGATATTGAGGAGACTCTGAGTCTCTGACTAGGAAGATGCTGTTGGAAAGTTCAACTTGAAAGCTATGGACCCCCACCAAGACTTTTGAATAGGCCCCGACAAAGTTCAGGACATGTTATGGGGTACAGATTTTGATTGTAACATGCATATTGCAACACACTTAGTAGTGTATGTCATTCAAAGTTATCAAAGTACAGTGGCTCAACTCTATCAAAACCCATACCCGTCAGGATAGGGCCGGGGTTTGGGCTACAGGAGAGTATGGGCTTCGACAGAGTCGACTGGCAAATCAATAGTTCAAGAATCGAGTTACACGCAATGCACTCATGGGACGAGCCGCGTCTGCCCACCCGGTAACGTACTCCTTCGTCTTCGCGCACGCTCCGAAGGTGGCAAATCATCCTCTCTCGATTGAATGCTAACATCTGGATCTTGAGCTGTGGGGTTGCGTGGTGAGATCAAAACGACACAAGAAAGAAAAAGATGTCACATACACAGAGACGTGTCTATACCGATCGCGCCTTCATCGTGGTCATCAGCCCTCCGAGGACATGTATGTAGGCGTCTCGTCGTCAGGACCGGGTGAAGTTGGGATCAAATGTTTCGGAAGCATAGACCGCCGGCGCTACAAACACCATAAAACCAGTCAGGAAATGAATGATGAGAGACTCGAGCGCGAGGGGAGTACCTTGTTATTGCCACTACCTGCCACATTAATCATGTCGACGTCAATCTCGAATCTCTCCTCGTCCACCCTGGCCCATTTCTCGGCACATTCGACTACCCACGCTGTACCGACGACGATAGGTTTGGGATCATTCAGAAATCTACACCATCGCACGGTCGGTTGAAGGTACCGAGTTAGTGAGAGGCCAAACGAGATCAGCTCTAGACATACCGATACCGCGTCAGCGTGTGCGGGAGCCCATTCTTGTACACAATATGGGTGCACGCCGTCTGGCCAAGTCGGCCCATGATTTAGATGCCAATCAACATCTGCACTTCTGTTGTAAGCACAAGGGGAAGGTCCTCACCTTCGCACCAAGTCCTTTCAGCATATCAACAAACAAACTCTCCGCATCGTCACCCTGTTCTGTCCACACGACCACGAATATGGCGCAACGTTTCAAGATCTTCAGCGAGGATTTCTTGACCCCGCCAGATCCATTCACTACTCCATTGCCCAGCCCAGGGCTGTCCCTGCCACGCGCCTCATTGTTACCATCGAGACCAACGCTCCCAGAACCATCCTGCGTAGGACTGTCCTTGCCTGCTACGATGGTCGAACTTCGCAGCCCGGTGCGCGTACCAATCTCTCTGGGTTTCGAAGGAGTGGGAGTCTGTGGTAAAGATAATAGACTCTGAAAGTGCGTGGAGTGCCGACGAAGCCGAATTGAGGGTCGAGCTGGACACCGCTCGCTGCTTTCCCTTGTCCACAGAGATGGGAGACGACAAGATTTCGACATCCAAACCATCTCTCGTGTTGCCAACCAATGGTGGCGACTTGGCCGACAGGTCTTGCATCACCGCATGTTGCTCATGACTGACAACCGTAGTCGCGTCTTGCGACATGAATACATCATCATCTTCAGCGTGTTTTGCACCGCCCAAATCCAGTCTCGACTGCTGCGCGTGACCACCAGCTCCCCAACCATTCCTGTCCAGATCACCCGTGACCTCCGAACCTTTGACGGGGCTGCTTGCCACAGGCGACAAGCTAGTCTTCTTACTCGCTCTATTTCCTGCCTTGCCAAAGGTCCCTATCATTCTTCGGTCGCCCAGTGCCCCAAACGCACTGCCAATGCGACTCGGTGTCTTCGCCGCCGCCGCCGCCGATCTAATTCCTGTCACAGTCGTCGCACGCCTGAGCGACGAAGCAGTGGGTCGCGCGAACGTCCTCGATCCTTGTGCGGTAGATGAAGGTAACGATGCGTCATCTTTCGCTTTGCTGCCCTCTTGGGTACTGTCATCATCGGAAACTCTATCTGTTCCAACAAATCCCAAACTGGTGTTTGGCCTGCTGGGCGGCGGCACGACCAGTTTGTCCAACGGATGAGAAAGAGTGAAAGCCAACCTCCCGACGTCGCACGAGATCTCCCTGCCCCACCGCTAGTATTCGTCGGACCAAGCTGGTGGAACGGTTTGACACTTCCAAGTTGTGACGTCGAGGGACGCTTCGAGGGTGATGTTGTGGGAAGAGGGAGTTTCGATGGGGTTGAGAAAAGGGCAACTCTAGAAGAACATTCACTGTTCGTTGACATGGAAGAGGAAGAGCCAGTGGCGGTAGCATTTCCTGCAGTTGCGGGTCTCGCTTTACTTAACAAACATGTGAATTGATGTTTGCTTCAACTTGTTGAGGTCGTGTTTGTGATGTGGTACGGAAGAACACACATGGGTGGGCAGTGGTGGTTTCAAATTCGAGGTCACCGGGCCAGTCCATTTTGGAAGGGGAGGTTCAGGATACTGAGGCATTGATGGAAGTTTCAACAGGTGCTGACAGAATGTTGTTAGTCCTAGCCAAAGGAGGAGACGTTGCCCTCACCTTCCACTGAGTGATCAATGACCGCGGCAGGTTGAGTCTGTGCACGCTCAGCTTTCACGCTCTGCAAGTTCATGAACACGCTCCTCGTCACGCGCCTGGCTCCATGAGGTACGGAAGGTCCTCGCTTGAGCTTCATAGCCCCGATAATGGTAGGCCGAGGGACAGGCACAGGGCTGTGGACGACCCATCCTGCGCCTGACCAGAAACTCCAACAGCCTTCTCCGAATCGGTTTTCCCCCTGGGAGCAGTGGAGAAGCCATCGGTTCCGTCGCCCCTGGATCACCAAGGTGGAGATGGTCTCGCCCATGATTGCTTGAAGTCAGATAATGTCCAGTCAGGCGAGAGTGCCTGGTACCAGGAGAACCCAAATGTCGCTGAGGCTGGACGCGTCCAGGGGGCTGGCGTTGGAATTAGAATGGGCAAGTGAGCAGAGAGTCGGAACGTTGAAGGAGTCGTGTCAACCATCGAAGGAACAAGCATAGCCAGTATCAGCGTCCGTGTTATATCTCTGCTTAGACAAATGTGCGTTAACCTTCTACGGGTGCATGCGACGAGGCAATAGACGGGTAGGTTACCGAAATCAAAGGGTCAGCCGATACGCGTCCATGATGCAGTTGGACACACACGCTCCTTCCCAGCGAACGTTTTGAGGGTGGGCCTCATCCTAGTAGCGTTAGTAGGAATAAATCCTTATTTACCAAATTTAGTAACATTAAATTATATCACCGCAACTTTATCCCTCCACCCTCTCAAGGTCTCACCGACGCGCTGATAAGCGCATTTCTGCAGTTACATAACATCCACCCCGACCATCTGGATGCCCATGGATTATCCCGCCGTCAAAGTTGGAACGCGCACAAGTTTCTTTTTGATCTCACAAAGTATGGCCCACCATACTTTAGTCAGTTCCAAAATCTTCTTCGTCGCCCATATGCTGTCGACCAGATACCAGTCATTAAGATGAACTCGTGCGTCCTGCTCTGCCATTTCAAGTGGCTGAGCACTACTCAGCGATGGAGCCAGAAGCGTACTAGGTGAGCCAACTTGAATGCATCGACTTTTTCATGTTCCACTAATCCCTCGACCATGTACGATAGCTCGATTTGCAGATTCGACGTCGCATCTGAAACGTCGACACCCCTCACACTCACATTGACCTAAACTACCACGCCTCGCTCCTCCGCTCCTCTCTATCCCGTCGCAAGGGTCTCTTCTGGGCAGTACTCGCACCTAATCAACCCGTCGACTTCTTTCAGCGGGACATTCTCGTGGTTGGTGCGACCGTTTCCATGTGAACTCTGAATCAGCAGCGAGAGGAGGTATCATGTGGATGCATACGCGTGCGCGTCCGTGCCGTGTTGTAGTCCTGCGAGGCCGCACCTGGCTTTGCGGGTGGCATGGGCTTGGGATTGACGTCATGCGGCGTGTGGAGCGGAAAACGTCGACGAACGGGAGGTGACGTATCGAAAGGAGGAGATTTCTGGGAAGAAGATGTCGTCAGATTTGGGACTTGACGCAGGTTGAGGACCGCCCGGGGTAGTCTTGCGATGGGTCGTCGAGAACGCCAAGTCGGACGTCGACGCTCAAGTTCCATCGTCGAGTTCGTCAAGAGCCGAGGAAATTCAATGGGATCCGGATAGTTCCAGTCGCTCTCGTCCATTCAAACCGATCTCTGACTCTGACGAGAAGCGACCACCACCTCCCTCGAGCTCCAGACAAGAAATCAAATTGGATTCGCCATCAGCCTGGTGGTACGCCCCTTCCCCACACCGCAGACCTCCTACAACCCCCCATATGTACTCGTTCCGCTTTCCACCTCCACCCCCGGTTCAATATAACGTTCCATCGCTACAGCTCCCTAGTGGTCACGTCAGGTCAGCCCATTCGTGAGTTGGTCGTGTCTTCGTAGCCTTTTCCTGCCGTGCGTGGGGTCTGTGGTTGATTGTTCGTGGTAATGTCCACCCCTCCTTTGACAAATTCCCAACATCGTATACCCTCGTTCCTACTTCTGCCCATTCGCATCACTCGCCTCGGTATCCAAACAAGCCAATTTCGGGTCGGGACAAATATGACTGGGTTCCTGACTGTGATAGGGAGACAGAGACAGAGACCGACCATGGATACGAATCCGCGACGACCACGACAGACTCAGATCCTCCTCCGCATACACCTATCGGGGCAGCGACGCGCGTAGAAGTACCTCAAGTCCACGGAGACAACGATGGGGAGGCGCTCGGTGTCGAGGACGATGCGGACCACGTGGCTGCATGCGAGTCGCCTGGTCTGTTGGATCCGTCCACCCCCGTCAAGCTTCTCCGTCGATTCTCCTCGTCTATGTCCTCGGGCGCGCTGGTTGCGAATCGAGATGGTTGCGAATCGTCCAGAATCGCGGTGGCAGGAGTATTTCCTTCGCTGAACGGGTCTTTCCGTCAAGGATCGCTTTCAAACATCTCGGTGTCTCCATCTCGGCAGGGAGTGTCTGCACAGACGACGCCTGTGAGGTCGTTGACGCATTTATTCACAAAGGCATCGACGATTCGGCCGGGCGCTGGTGAGAAAGATTGTTCCAAGACGAAATTCGGGAGTGGGGTCTGGAACCCTCGTTGGCCTGTTCGGGGGGTGGCACCGCGTTCACACATCCTCTTGGCTCATCGCCGCCGCCGAATCACAGTCCTGGGTTGAGGAAAGATTCGCAGGGATTCTGGGAGTCCATGACGTCCATCTCTCCTTGCTTGTCTTCATCTTCACTGCCTCTTTCGCCATTGGTGTCGAAGCCTGCCGCAGGATGGATCGGTGAGAGAACGGCTCCTGTTCCAGAGGAAAGCCACGAGTCGTCGTCCGAAGCCGCCAGTTCGCAATTCACGCCCTCTACCAAGTCTAGATCGCTGTCCCCCCGGTCCACGTCGGGTGACGAGCTCTGGGTCGACGCGTTCGTCGAGTTCGCAGCATGCCTCGCATTCATCGCCGACGACCACGCCCGCGTCTGGGTCGTACCTTTCATCGCCATGGTCGTCGTCTTTTGTGTCTCCTCTTGCTCCGAAGACGTCTAGGACGAGGATTGTTGATCGGTTGAGGTTGTCTTCGGTCGATGCGAGCAAGTGTGGTGTGCTGGGTGTGGATGGGATGGTTGGTTGGTTGGTGGAGAGGTGGATGGGATGCATGGCAAGACGGCGGCGTCGTCGTCTGGGTCGGAGAATGTTGGTCCAGGGTATGGAGATGGAAGGCAGGCGTCGCCATTACAGTCGGATGTGGATGTTGGGTCGGGGTTGGATGCAGCCAAGAATCATAGCGGTCAAGGTTCCTCGTCCTCGTCCTCCGAGTCTGGTTCGTCTGGATTGAGAGGAGAGCATGATGGGAAGATGTCAGGCTCGGAGACGGTTTCGTCGGTTGCCAACGCTGGCCCGAAAGGTATCACCACCACCACAACGGCTGCCAACACCGGTGTCACGCCCTTTCCGATTCTGAGCATGTCGCAGACGTCTTCGGGTGCTAATTTGACGACGAATCACCAGAATCGGAGTGGTGCTTCATGAGATGGCACACACGGACTCAAGATGACTGTGATCGTAATCATGCCCTCGAAGGGCACATGTAGCTCTGGTTCTCATTCTCAGCTTTTGGTCGGTACTTCGAACGGCGGTGCGTCGCCATTCAAGCACCCGTGACGTGACGGTGACCTGTCTCATTATCCGCTTCCATCAGCTCCATCAGCTCATCCTCATCCCGCTGCCCCCCATCCCCATCCTGTAGCGCCTGTAGCGCCACCCCTTCCTCCAATGATCGCCACCGTCTCGCCTTTTTCAGCTTCAACCGGTGTATGTGTCGTTTCCGCAATACCACTGGCGCCTGTGCCCATGTCACCAGAGCGTTAGGGACCACAAGGATAGACAGCTTCATGGAACACAGATGGCTGTTTATCCTTCTGGTCCTCCGTGCCTCCGCCTCATGTGGGCGTGCATCCTCTATCTGCGCCAATAACAGGAGTGTCGGGGATGTGACATGCGAGTTGGTAAGGACACGGTGTGGTGTTTGTCTCGTTTTTTTTTTTTGTTCGTGGGTCCGATACAATGGACGGATGGAAAGATCATCATCTCCTTTTATTGTGCATCTTCTCTCTTTCGTTTTATCAGCCCTTTGTTTGTTTGTTTGGCTATGGAGGAGGGGAGTAATACTGCCAATTGTGATGAGTTCAAATTGTGTCCTGTCCATGTGATTCCTTTCTTTCTTTTGTCATCCTCTCCCTCACACACTTGCAGGTCTCTGTCATTCTCACATTCCACTTTGCATGTAGGTCTATACTTTTTGGTCAAGTTGAATCATAACACTACATCACAATCACAATCTCTTGTGTTGTGTGCTGTTACACATGTTTCACCTGCTGAGTTGAGATTTGATTGCAAGTGGTCAGAATGAGGGGACTGGATCTCATTCATCGATAATGGTAGTTGGAGTATACTTTCTGTGTGCTTTTTACTCTCACTATGCAAGTCCCCTAGCACTTCCCAATTCATTGGTGGATCCAGTCAGGGCATTATGTTTTTAAGTTGCTGTTGTTTCTCCTCTGCAAGTAACTCAGCACATGTAATTCAAGGCATGATACTAGCTGGTACACAAGGTTGACTGGGCACATTTGTATAGATCTCTTGTTGTTACAATTCTTTTTCTTTCCTTTCTTGACATCTAGTAGTTTCTACAAGACAACTTGTTCAGACTTCCATGTAAAGGACTTTATTCCATTGCTACAAATATAGTTTGTTTTTAATAAAATATTAATGATATGATACACTTTACATACTCATCTTATTCTGAAGCACAACATTCAAGATCATCTCAATCTTTTCATCTTTAGATATTTTGCCATATTGATTGAAAACTTCCTCCATGGCCAATTTCACCTTGGCAGGTATGTTTGATTGTTTGTACTTTGTAGCAGCAGATTGAACTGGTTGAGGATCTTTTTGATGGAAAAGATAGAAAGAATGTTCCAGAACAAGCAGTGAATCTATATTATAAGCAATTTCATTCTTGATTCTTCAAAACAGAGAAGACAAAAATACCAATACTGTTGAGAAGAATTTGCTGCCATGTACCCTATAATCATCAACTTGACTTGATACAAAGTGAAATGAAGGATAAATTTACCTCATGATGAGGCTCCAGAATGGATGATTGACTCAATTGAATGTTGGACTGAATAATGAGATGTTAGAACCAACAGGAAATGGAATGAATCCACATACTCTCTGGTTGTGAATAATCTGTATCACAATAATTGGTTATATGAAAATGCCAAGGGAAAAAAATGATGAATGAGATTCACCACCTATAAAAAATGAGATCTGTAATTTATTTGATATGTTTAACTCTTACAGTCTAAGAGAAATATAATCAGATTGTGGATTAGATGTGAAGATTTTGCCAAAATAGAAATCAAAACAATTTACATCCTGCAGATGATAAAATACAAATGAAAGTAAATGTCAAATGGGTATGATTTATGATTTCAAAAACAACTTACTGCCTGTAAAATGACAAATAATCAGTAAAGAGAACAGTGTAAGTATAAGATGACAAATGTACCTGCTATTAAAAATGAAACATTGATTATCAGTAAATAATTCTTGGTGATATACCCACAGCATGAAACATACCTTCTACAAGCTGAAGGCAACCTAGATCCAACAAGGACTATGGCACCTCAAAAGCACTAAGACACTGGGAGGGGGAAAAGTATAGGATGGAGGGAATCCAACCAGAACAAGACTGGTTTGTTCGGTTGCTGCATTCAAGTATTTATACTACTGACATGTGCGCACAGACCAGCTTAGGGCCGTTCTGGATAAGCTATGCTAACTAATATGGTAAGTGTCCAACGGGTGCTACCAGGATAAGTCATGTGACCTAGGGCTGTGCAAGTCACGTGACTCGAAAAGGTGAAAAGTGACAGACGAAAGATGAAGTACATTAGTGATCACGTGATGCTGACTAAGCAGGTCACGTGACTTGGAAAAGTAGAAAATGAAGAGGTTTGTAACACAAGCATCAAAAAGGAAAGTTGTGAGATGAACATTAGGATGCAAGTGAATGTTGAAATGTAACTCACATTCTGGAATCAATCAAAGAAAAAAAAGATGAATTTGAATTATGATAAACATCAAAATGTTTTGCAAGCTCACCAACTAAACAAAGCAGGACATAGCTGAAGTCAAATGATGATGGAACAAATATTATGTATAATATACCTGCTATAGATACAAAAATGATTTCAATTGTCATTTTGGAGAAAAAATGTGCAATACATAACTCACAACCTGGCATTTTTAAAGTGGAATGAGAGCATTGTATCATTTTTATTCCCAGTTTTTTCTTGAATCAAGCACAATGCAAAACTCACAAACTATCATTTCAAGAGCAGAATGAAGAATGAATGGGAGTGGCATCATCAGCATCACCACTCTCTAGCACATTCCACAATGCACAACTCACTCCCTGTGATTTCCAGAGCAAAATCAAGAATGAATGGACATGGCATCATCAGCATCACCACTCTCTGCCACATCCCACAATTTACAACTCACCATCTGTGATTTCCAGAGCAGAATGAAGAATGAATGGACATGGCATCATTAGCATCACCACTCTTTGGCACATTCCACAATGCATAACTCACTCCCTGTGATTTCCAGAGCAGAATGAAGAATAAAATGGACATGGCATCATCAGCATCACTACTCTTTGGCACATTCCACAATGCACAACTCACTCCCTGTGATTTCCAGAGCAGAATGAAGAATAAAATGGACATGGCATCATCAGCATCACTACTCTCTGGCACATTCCACAATGCACAACTCACTGTCTGTGATTTCCAAAGCAGAATGAAGAATGAATGGACATGGCATCATCAGCATCACCACTCTTTGGCACATTCCACAATGCATAACTCACTGCCTGTGATTTCCAGATTAGAATCAAGAATGAATAGATATGGCATCATCAGCATCACTACTCTCTGCCTCATTCTGCAATGCACAACTCACCGCCTGTGATTTCCAGACCAGAATGAAGAATGAAGGGACATGGCATCATCAGCATCACCACTCTCTGCTACATTCCACAATGCACAACTCACTGCCTGTGATTTCCAGATCAGAATCAAGAATGAATGGATATGGCATCATCAGCATCACCACTCTCTGCCACATCCCACAATTTACAACTCACCATCTGTGATTTCCAAAGCAGAATGAAGATTGAATGGACATGGCATCATTAGCATCACCCTCTGCCACATT
>JBBPOR010000287.1:0-27203 GCA_038091555.1 Leccinum sublutescens | reverse complement strand
GTCAAGACGAAAGATGAATGCTGCGGGCTTACACATTCGCCCCTCAGGTGACTTGTCTGGGTGCTGCTCTAATTCAACTTCGTGAGGTATTTTCCCTTGAGACACGAGTGTTGCCATCTCTTGTTTCCGCTGAGACTCCCAATCAGCGACATATGGTGTCTTTCGGACATTCATTGGTCGGCCAGAGTAGATAAGAGTTCGAATGGTATCATCATATCCAGCGGTGAGCACAAGTTTCTTGTGCATCGGAGGAGCCCCGGCTTCCTCGCTCGCAACGAAACGTGTTCCTACCCAAACACCAGCCGCCCCATACCTGGTCATTTTTAGTTACCGTGCGAAAAGCAACGCAGAAGATCCTTACGAAAGAGCAACTGCAAGACCACGGCCATCCGCAATTCCTCCTGCGGCGACAACAACGATAGGTTCGCCTGTCAGTGGACTAATAGCATTTTTGCATATATCGACAACGGCGGGAGTGAGGATAGAAAACGGGATTTCTCCCGTGTGACCTCCGCCTTCACCCCCTTGCGCACAAATGATGTCTACACCTGAGGCATAGGGCATCATCAAAAACGTTCCAAATACGAAGTGAGCAGACAAACCTTGGGCGAGTGCTTTGCTGACATGCTACTGAACGGGTAAGAACCATGGACGGCAAATATATCACTAACGCACCTTCGGATGCCCAACCATGCTACATCAATAGAATTATTAGTATGATTCACTCAGTGAAAGATAGTGACTTGCTTCATTACAGGTATACCAGCCGCATGGAGTTTATCCACGGCGGCCTTGGGGGGAACACCGACTGCACTGACGAACAAGGCTGCCTTGCTGTCGATGATGACGTCAAGGAGCTCGTTTAGCTGACCATTAGTATAATCATACTGCGAAAACGAGATGAATGAGTGACACGTGGACAACGTCGCAAACATAAGCCTACGTTGGTCTTCCTCGCACTTCCGCCTATCTGAGGCAGGAGTAGATCGACACCGAAAGGTGCATCTTTGTTCTCGAGATGGGACTTCAGTTCGTCGATGGACTGCTTGAGTACCTTTGGAGTTTGGCGAACACCACCAATGACGCCAATTCCACCAGAGTTGGTCACAGTTGCTGCCAACTTTGGACCAGCTGCGACGTTCATTCCAGCCAGCATGATCGGGTGGTTGATTTTGAACAACCTAGTCAAGGGGGTAGAGAAGACGGACTCCGAGGATGGCATTTCGGGCAAAATGATGGTGTGGGGAGGAGTACAAGTGTATGAAACACTTGCTCGGTAAACTTGTACTCATGGGGTATCAGAACTCTACAGTGACAGCCGGTTAGTAACCGGTGGATCAGAATAGGTGATGATGTAATCACTAATTTTGTATCTGCTCTGCGATCAGTGCGATGACGGACAAATGTCCGGTAGACCATGACCAAGGTCAGCATCATTCGGGAGACAGCTGTCCAGTAGGATCAAGTGCGCGCTCCACTTGGTCCACCCTGTTCTCGCCGAAGAACGCGTCCAACTCGAGCCCACCGTCGTTGTCCGTGGATCGCCAGGTCTCGTCAATACCGCGAACACCCGAGGTTAATTGGGTGTATCCTTCCGAGGCTCAGTTCTTCGCAGCCATGGCTCGCAAGAACCACAACCCGCACACTTCCGACATGAAGACCATCGTACCCATCCATAACGCTGTAAACGAGCGCGCCTGGTCCGAGGTCATGAAATGGGAAGCTGGCAGAGGTGGAGACAAGTGTGGTGGTGTCAAGCTGGTCAACTTCAAGGGCAGACCCAACGACATCAGCCCCAAAGCCAGGTTCATGACGCTTCTTGGGTAGGCGCTTTTTCCGATCCCTCAGGCGGGGCTCATGGAATTTCTGTTTGTCTACCAGTTATTCTGCACCTTTTGACCGCCACGACTGGGTCGTGGATCGCTGCGGTACCAAGATCCGCTATGTCATCGACTTTTACACTGGGCGTGCTACCGATGCCTCAAACGTTTCCTTTTATCTTGATGTACGACCTGCCTTGGATGATTGGGAGGGGGTGAAGATGAGACTAGAGGGGGCATTCAGCGGTTTGTTTGGTCCCGATGTTAGAGAGAGTGCCATTGCCCCTCCATCGTGATTTCCTAATACCCAACATGTTGAATTCAACGCTTTGCTAAGTGTGGTACTACATCAGCACAAGCTACTAGAATATCACCGCTTTACTGAGACTTTGGCCCTCTTCGGCGGTGGTGGCTGCTCAGCCTGAGACTCATCTTCACTTTCCTGCTCGGAATCAATAGAATCGTCATCATTCACGTCGCTGATTTCTTCCTCTTCGTCCCACCCAGGGTCATCTTCTTCGTAGTCCGCTTCGTCTCCACTGGCGTCCATTTGTTCGTCGGGAACCTCTTCTTTCGATCCCTTTTCCTTTGCTTCCTTTTTCCGTCGAACATTTTCTTCCTGCTCCGTTCTTCGTTGCTTCCTCAACTTTTCCTTTGCCGCATGCGACGATTTGAGCGCGGAGGCCTCCGCTTTTGTCTTTTTCACTGAAACAGTCGTTGGAAAAGCGATCCACTAACCACTCGAGAGGTGCTTACCGAATTCGTGGTACATGACCGCTCCCTCCCTCCCAGGTGCTCCCTCTGTAATCTTGACAAGTCTAAGCTCCATCCTGGGCCCCACCTCGTCCAGCTTCACCGCCTTCTTCTGCCCTTTCTTATTGTTTCTTCCCACATAATCGTCCGCTAACGAGACCGCATCTCCATCGTCTCCCGCAGCGCTCGATGCAGAGGCAGCCGATTCGTACCCTCCTTCGCTGGCAGGTCCCGGCTCGCCCCTTTTTCTGAGTAAGAAATCCGCAATGTCCTTTTCGTTTCCGAGATCGAGAACGCCGGTCGTGGACGCTTTTGTGGATTTCTTGGCTCCTTCCAGGACGCGTCGGACGCGTTTGGAAACGCCATAAGGTTTTACGGTGATCAAGTAATGTCGGAAGTCGATAGTGCCTCGATCCGCGTTGTAAGCGACAAGGACGATACGCCGTGCTCCCGAGAGTGACATCGAGTTTGGTGCAAGTGGAGGAAACATGGATTGGAATGCCTTCGTAAGAAGAGGTAGGTGTTGGGGTGTATCTGGAGAGGGCGGTGGAAAGGAGGCGAGTACGAGCTATGCAAAAGGGATTTTAGGTAAGATAAATAGAGAAAACGTCGTAACGAACAAGTGGTGCAGTCAGATACTCTAGGCCCTGACTGCGCGACAAGCGGGATGTTTTCAGCAGGTCTTTCTTCAAACTATATCGCTCGATTCTGAAACTAAAGGTTGGCCCAGATGGTAAACGTGCGATGCGAAGAGATGGAGCGACGTCGGTCAGCGTGATTGCCATTAGATGTGTAACTTTGAGAGTTGGTGCCATCGTTAGGAAATCTTTTAGTTTGTTTCGTCTGCGTTCCTAGAATATCAAGTATCAAGCACACAGATTCCAAAAGCCCATGAAAAGACAACACGAACTCTGAGTCGGGTAGCGGTATTGGGTTCCATAGCTTTTCGCAGGTCGCGGACGAGTTGAACGAGAGAAGAGCCAACTTGACCATGTTTGATTATGAAGGACTTTGGTACGTTTTCCTCTGTCTGAGATTTTTCACTTGCGCCCTTGAGATGCGTACGATTCTTCCGCCTACTACGCGCCATATGTGTGATCGTAGGATTTTTCGGATCGGTTGCCTTTTCAGGAGGTAATGAAAAGCGTTTGTTTGGCGCTAATTGTCCAAAGGCTTTGAAACCTAACAACGCTAAACGTCGTATTCAAATACAAGTATTGACACGTAAAGACAACCAGATCACTACACGGCTAAGAAGACGATCCTGACGAGATGAGGATACAGCATATCATATGGAAGATCAAAGCTACACGGTGAGGATAAATAAATGAAAGGGTATGTGAGCTCAAAAAAGGTCACTAGCTAAGGACACACGCATACATGCAAAAGAAATATGCTATAGGTAAGAAACAACAATTATGAGAGTAAGGATTAGAATTCAAGGAACTGATACGTGGTTGGCTCAAATCTTTGATGAATTGGGGGAGGGCTTTCCTCCATGATAAGCCCGGGCATATCATTGAGAGGTGGGAGAGGAAGGTGAAGAAAGTGACGGGTGTCGTCGACTGATGTAGTATGTGGGATGATCGGCGCCTGGGAAGCGAATATTGTTCATGAGCGGTCACGACAGTAGGGAAAATAAATCACCTTGATTTCACAGCGTTCTAATGCATCCCAGTCCACACCACGGAACCAAGGATGATCGAGAACATCCTGCGGACCACCAATCATGTTTCCGAGACGCTTGCTGCGATCAGGGTGCAAGAATGCCTTGATGAGTTCTTTTGACAGCCGATCCATGGCGTGTGGCCAGTGAATGACCCCCCTTAAAATCTTCTCGTAGATACCGTACGCCGTCTCGTGGAAAAATGGAGGATAACCAACAAGCATTTCGTAGCATAAAATACCGCACGCCCACCAATCCGCGGCCTTGCCATGGCCCTCGGACTGGATAATTTCTGGGGCGAGGTATTCTGGTGTACCGCACAAGGTCCACGTACGATCGTCGACTATTTTGGCAAAACCAAAATCGGTCAAGCGAAGGTAGCCGCGCGAATCCAGCAGGAGGTTCTCGGGTTTGAGATCCCGGTAAATGATGTTGAAGGAATGCAAGTATTTCAGCGCAAGGATAATGTTGGCAAGGTAAAACCGCGTGACATCGGGAGTAAACCTTTGGGCCCTACGGAGGTGAGTGAAGAGTTCGCCACCAGGGACATAGGACATCAGCATGTAGATGTTTAAGCTATCCTGGAAGGTCGCAAAGAGATCTACGACAAATGGATGCCGGACTCGCGACAGGATGTAGCGCTCTGCATTAACATGCTCGACTTGACGGAGGCGGACAATTTCAACTTTCCGAAGAACCTTCATGGCAAAAATGTTTTGAGATCCGGAAGTCGCTGACTTGAGACGAACTAGGAGAACGCGACCAAAAGTTCCTGTGCCTAGAAAAACAGTGAGCAAAGCTTCAAGTAAACTGAGAAGCAACGACGGAGCTTACCCAGTGTTCCTCTCACTTCGAAATCTGTTAATTTCAAAACCCCTGATTTCTCAACATGGACCTCTTCGTTTTCAAGGGAACGCGCAGGCTTTGGAGGTGGAGTAAGGGATAGCTGGATATCGCGATGTTGCCAGTGGGGATAATTCGCCTGGAGCATGGGAGCTTGGTGCAGTTGTGGTTGAGATTGTTGAGTCGACGATTTGTCTGGATACGGTGATGGTGCCTGACGCAACATCATGACATCGTTCGGACCAGCACCTGTACCATCTTCGCTGTGACCGGGAGAGACGGGGGGAGTCATGAGGACTTCGTAGACCTTGGGCACGGATTGACGGTATGGGATGATTACTGTCGGCATCGATGTGGCAGACTGGGGTGTGGGTACATGGAAACCATCCATGATTTGGGGGTGATTCGATTCTGAGGTGCCTGGACAAGATCTGCTGAGGGGAGAGAAGGGGCGAGTTAAGAATTAAGGATGGGAGATGTCAGAACAAACGAAACGAACTGATATGGCCTTGTCTGACTGTTTCAGCCCCGTGTGTGGGAGAGGGTGTAGTAACTTGGAAACTGCCAACGCTTCTGCCGCCGTGTTGCCTCAGAAGCCGACTCGAATCGGATCGATTCTTTAGCCGCTGTAAACGACACGATGGAGTACATTCAAGGTTATTAGTCATACCATAATCTCCTTCACTCTGACCGCGATGTCTCGCAATAACACCGGGGGATGGCTCAAAGGGACCACCGTACGCAAGGGTGGCATCACTGGAGCGAACGCCCACTCCACTCGCTCCAACACTCCCCAGGTCCAGAGTACCTCCACCACCATATTCGGTGGTGGCGTCAAGGATGCCTCTGGCAGAACGTCAGAATATTTCGTGAGTTATACGCGTATCCCTGTCCCCCTTCTTCTCAGGCAGGGTTTTTTGTTAGTCCATGGACGATCAATGCCCCGTATGCAAGTCCGACCGATATCTGAACCCAAAACTGCGATTGCTCGTGAGCGCGTGTTATCACAAAATGTACTTGTACCACGTGTACGTGGTTTGCATGACTCAACACGCTCCGTACACCCAGGTGTGAATCGTGCATCGATCGGTTATTCACTCTCGGACCCGCTCCATGTCCGATATGTCAAAAGATCCTGCGAAAGCTCGCATTCGCCCCGCAAACGTTCGAAGATCTCACCGTCGAGAAGGAAGTCGCAGTACGGAGGCGCGTAGCGAAAGAGCAAGTACATTTGTCTCGCAGCTCATAACTACTGTCCCAACCATATCTCTCTTCCAGTTTCAACAAGCGCCGCGAAGACTTCCTTGACCTTCGGGAGTACAATGACTACCTCGAAGAAGTCGAGGATATAAGTAAGTCCATATATTGATATTGAGTTCCGCTCTCCAACTTGAAGGCAGCATTCAATCTCATCAACGATATCGATATTCCGGAGACTGAGGCTAGGATAGAACGGCATCGCAAAGAGAATGCGTCATTGATCGAACTCAACGTGCGACGAGAGGAGCAGTACATTCAAGCCTTGAAGGAGCAAGAAGAACAGGACCGGCTAGATAGAGAACACCGAGCACTCGAAGCCCGAAGAGAGGAAGAACTAGAGCGCGAAGAAAAGGAAAAAGGCCGGCGAGAAATCATCGACCGACTAGAGACAAGTACCAAAGATGCTGCCAAGGTCATTGCAAAGTCCCGCGCGGAGGCAAACAAACGGTTGTTTGCTCGCACTGCTGCCACCACTTTGGCCAAGAGCAGTGCACAACTCTTACGCTCACGAGCGGCGCAGAGCACTACCATACCTGACGTGCCACACGTCCCCATGCAGGACGACTGGTATGCATACGAGGATATGTACTCACTGCGGGACAACTACGATGACCTATACAGTGAAGCAGTACGAGAGGATCGAGAAGGCATCATGAGGGCAGGCGGGTACCGTGTAGAAGAAGCCTGGGACAGGGCTGTGAGGTCGGCGGTCGCAGCGTTGTTCTTATCCCCGCTTTCGGGGGCTTCTGAACCAGATATCACGCACGGACCGCCTCAGAGCATGGTGACCACTATATAATATGAATTTGGATTCATCATCCTACGCATGTTCGCCCCCTTCGTGAGGTGTGATTATCATGGTATTATTCCGCGCACGACCAGATAGCTTCGATATATTGTACCTAAATTATCGCTCACACTCACTGAAAACGACTTTACGTTCGCTTTGCTCCTGGTCCGAAAGTAGAGCACCCATGGTAAAGTGAAGAACTTGGTAGTCTTTCTTTCTCCTAAATTAATCCATAGGTGAATAGTGTGACATGTAGCCGGAAATTGACTGACTTGGCTGGTAATCTGAGCCTGAATGCACTGATAACTGACTCGGGATCCAAAGTGAAGTCAGGAGCTACTGCATCATCTTCCTTCTCGTCGTTCGAGTCGGGTATGCTGACTGCTTCGTCGTCGGAATCCCGGTTCATACGTGATCGCTTCTTGGGAGGAGAGCCTGATTGTTCGCGGCGTTTGCTTTTATCCAGTGAGGCGAAGGGTAAAGTTTTGCTTGTGTCAGCCAAATGGTCGAGAGCTGCTTTCCGTACGTGTTTATGAACGTTTCTGTCTAGGTATATCAATTTTCAACGTTCCAAGAATGTTCAACTTGTCGAAACATCACTTTGAAGGATCAAACACAAGAAGGTTGTATTTGCCGTTTTTCGCGACCTCATACCCGACGATTGTCACCGAATGACCCTCATACTGCAATATGATAGGCATTTTGTCGGTGACTGCGATAGGCAATGTGGCACAGAGTATCGTGTTGACATCCCCCAGGGGCTTCGGGGTAAAGTGTTTCACAACCCAGTCTACTAGCAGATCAAACCCTGAAGTGAAGTTGAGCGATGTGCTTTCATAAGAGGAAACGGTAAACCTTTTGGGGATCCCCTGAGGTCGAAATCCACGAGCACACAACTAAACCGGTTTTTGTCATCATGTGCCAGCAATATGTCATCATGAGTCTTACGGGATTTTGCGAGATGTAAAGGCGACATAGAGTTCTGGGCGTCTAGATTAGAAAATACAATAACTCTGTTCATATTCACTACACATTACCTCCAGTTCCAATTTGTTTCTTGGCGTCTACCAATTTACGACCGAGTTCACGAGCACCGATATCATCATATCCTGCCAAAACATGTTAGTACACCATAGAAATAGTTTATAACAATGTGATGCACCACATTCCCAGGCGGTTTCTATCCAGCGTTGTAAATTCTGTACACCAGGAGGCAACGGGGCGTCAAGGCTAGTAAAGTAGAGTTCCTGGAATGGCTGGACCATGAGAGCGGCGCATGCCATCAGAAAGTTACGATATCTGGTAACGCAGTCGGTCCAGGTTTGGGTTTCCAAGGTCAGCTAAGTTCACGTACCCGCATCCCCAGTTCGTGTCGAAAGTCTCGCGATAAACATGAGGTGTCCTTTCGTAGCACAGTACGGCGCGTTTGGTGACACCTTTCCTCTGAGATAACTTCAGTGCCTCTTTCAAAACTGAAAGCACACCTAACGAAGCACAACGTCATTGTCTTCAGGGGCTAATTCTAAACTGGCCACAAGACGGCTTACCAGGGGAATAATTGTCCGGTGGTGGCGTCTCCAGTGCAGGATGCCAGAACATACCCTCATCCTTCTTTGCGGTCTTCCCAAGCTTCATTGGCGTTGTCTTTGGCTTGACGGTGTTTACGGCAGCAGCTTTCAGTACTTTACGTTTGGACCGGTCCCGCAACCCTGTAGATACATCAAGCTTTGAAGCACAGAGAAAGGGTACACCAAAAGCTCACAGGATGTCGACTTGCCGGTGTCGCAGTGCTCGTCGTAGTGATTGTTTCGTTCAGTGGCACTCAGACCGCCCAAGTTGACAGAGCAGAGTTGGCAAATATCGTCATTTCCGGAGACACTTCTTGGATGTCAACGAGATTCACTCGGTCAAGAACAAAGACAGGTTACCTTGGGTCTACGGTACTCTTGACGTCGAGTATTTCTATTTCGTCGTCCGACATGGTGTGCAATTGGTATGCGATGGTGGCGGTGTCGAGGTTAATGTAGCGTGACTTACATAAGCAATTTGGGGATACGCCAGCCAGTTTGTAGTACGCGCGTCCATACGAGCGATCCTTCATCATGTCCAGGTCCTACGATCGCGGTAAGTAAATACATTGATACCCCAAGAACCAACTGATCTTTTACCGTAGCACTCACCGTTTTCTCTCCCGACGGCCACTTATTCCAGGTAGCGTCCAGACGCGTCACTCTCGATCCTCTATCTCATCGAATATACGTAGGTCGAGTACGCACTCGAAGCAGTTCGAAAGGGCACATGCGCGGTAATAATTTCCCTTTCACTCACGGTTAATGCCATCTTACTCTTGGTGTCAGGTCGGTGTACGAGGCAAGGATGTGGCAGTATTGGGCGTCGAGAAGAAATCTGTGTTGCAACTCCAGGACCCTCGTACCGTCCGAAAGGTCGTGATGCTTGACGATCACATCTGCCTGGCATTTGCTGGTATTGCATTCCGCCTCCGATCGGTTGATTCGGACTCACGCCTTCCAAAAGGTCTGACTGCAGATGGACGTGTCCTCATCGACAAGGCGCGGACCGAATGTCAAAGCCATCGGTTAACGGTGGAAGACCCGGTGACGGTGGAGTATATCACAAGACACATCGCAGGTATTCAACAAGTAAGCATGCTCGCTCCGATCCCACCAGACCTGAGTATTTAGTACCTGGTTAGAAATACACGCAATCGGGTGGTCGCCGTCCCTTTGGTACTTCGACGCTGATCGTCGGTTTCGACCCATACGATACCAGACCAAGACTGTATCAGACGGAACCCAGTGGCATTTACAGTGCATGGAAGGTAGGTGACCCTCTTCAAGTCCTCCCATAATGCTACTGAAGACCTTTTTCAGGCAAATGCCATTGGTCGTTCGTCCAAGACAGTCCGCGAATTCCTGGAAAAGAGTTACAAAGAGGACATGACACGTGAACAAAGCATCAAGCTGACGATCAAGAGTCTCCTAGAGGTTGTACAGACGGGAGCCAAGAATATCGAGATCAGTGTGATGGAAGGCTATGGGAAGGTCACTGTGAGTTTATTCTCAAAACCCTCGCAGGAGTGTACAGGCTGAGACGGATGTTCAGAATTTGGAACTTTCGGAGATCGAAGCGATTGTAAGTGATATAGAGCGAGAGAAGGAGGCCGGTAAGTTCTTTGACATTGTCTTTCAATAATGAGCTGATACGGTATTGAAGAGGCCGAGCGAAAGCGTACTCGATTGGCAGCGACCGCAGCTGGGCAGGCCGCGATGGCAACTCGGGCGGACCCTGGTCAATCTTCAGGGTAGTAAATATCAGATCCATTGTATTAGTCCTCACAAAATACGAACTACCCTGGCATCATGACTGCAAAGCGATAATACCGAATTGTATTGTATACCAAGACCAAGTAGATAGTTGTTTGTCGGTCCGGTAAACAAACTCGGACATTCGAGGCAGTACATACTTACACGTACATACGCGGTCTTCGCGTGTCTAAACAACCACGTTAACGACTCCAATTATGCAGTCCCCATATTCCGGATCGACGTCGTCAATAACTCAAAAGCATGTTCTTCTCTCAGAGATACTGGCCGTGACGTCGGTCATGCGAAAGAATTCGCGCTGGGCCTCTGTAGCTCATACGCTCAATGCTAGAGATTCCGCGCTGGCAAGGGATCTCGGTCTTCGAAGAACCACTTCCGGAGGCAACAAGAAACGTACTGGAAGAGTCTCTGCAGAGGGAGATCTCATGGGTGGTTTCCAGGAACTCACGCGTACTGTTCGTGGCGCTGAAGGTCGGTCAGACTTGTGCTTGGGAATCGTGCCTCATATTGGCTCCAGATATACAGAGCATACCTCTGCCTGTACTCCTCGGTCCCTTCTTCGCCATCATCCGCTCCCCAATCTCGACGGGCCCAATCACATCTGCAGCACTCTCTGCCCTTCATAACTTCTTCGTATGTGGATTGATTTCAGCCAAATCCGTCGAAGTCGAGATTGCATTGGTCGAACTCAGCAGCACAGTGTCACACTGTAAATTCGAAGCCAGTGACTCGTCAGGCGACGAGGTGGTGCTGCTCAAAATCATGACAGTCATCCACGACTGCATGGTTGGCAGTAGCGTAGGGACATTCCTCGGCGACGTGGAGATATGCGAGATGTTGGAAACGGTGTTGACGACGTGTTGTCAGATGAGGTTGAGTGGTTTGTAACATCATCTTCTCTGATTCCGCGTTCGTCTGATGAACATAACCAAGAGGTCTTACGGCGGTCGGCTGAGTCAACGATGCTCTCGGTCGCTCGAAAGATATTTGGTCGTCTTCACGAATTTGAACCGGCAGAGGAAGAAGCGAAACTTCGGGTTCACGAGGAAGACCCTCAGCACGGCGAACTCAGCTTGTCGGTCCCGATTCCTGTGACTCCACCACCTAGTCAAGCCATCGACAACCCCATTTCTCCACATGCACATGGGGAAGAGACAAAGCATACAGATACTCTGAAAGTCAATAAAAATGCGGAAGGGGGCATCCCATCCGTTGTCGCACCGAGACCATGTAAGTTTCAGTGTGCGTCCCTTGATCCATCATTGATATCTCATTCTTTGCAGTCGGACTTCCTGCACTCTTAGAGCTCCTTCGGGTGCTTGTCAATATTCTCGATCCAAATGACCAGGTTCACACGGATTCAACACGACTAAGCGCGCTCACCATCTTGAACTGTACCATCGAAGCGTGCGGCACCAGGATCGGAGATTACCCTTCCCTTATGGTCCTGATTCTAGATCATGGATGTAAATATCTTTTCCAGCTGGCGCGTTCCGACAATTCGGCTGTGCTCCAGGGTGCCCTCCGCGCGATCTCTTCGTTGTTTGAGACCATGCGTCCATATCTCAAGTTGCAGCAGGAGCTTTACCTGGCCTTCACCATCGATCGCTTGGCAACCCCTCCTCTTCTGAGGACAAAGAGAAATCAAACAAGTTCACCACATCCTGGCGCTTCTGGTACTTCCACCCCGACCCTCGGTCCGGTTGACACGGAGCTTGAACTAGAAAAAGGTAGCCCTGTGCCTTCCCGCCCTCCTGTACAACCAGCACGTGGCGACACCCGCGACTTGATGCTAGAGACGTTGTGTCAGATCTCTCGGCATCCCAGTTTCATGGTTGACCTCTACACCAACTATGATTGTGACATCAATTGCGAGAACCTTTTCGAGCGGCTCATAGAGTTCTTGACAAAGGTAAGTCTAGTATCTGTCACTGTCTGTTCGTCATCTCATCTCGTTTATAGGGAGTGTACCCTTGGCAATATTCGTATGCATCAGAGGCACAGCAGCTGCATTCGCAGTACCTTTGCTTGGATATGTTGCTGGCGTTTGTCAATGACATGGCAGCGCGCGCGCAAGGGGTGAGTGTCTCTTTGTGTCTCAATCAATATATGTGCTCACTAGTGAGATGCAGAAAAGCGAAGCTTGGAGCTCGGTATGTCTTGCACGTGTCTCTTGGGAGCCATTCTGAAGTCGTTCCCCAGGAATTTGAGTTGCCAGAGAAACTCCTGCAGAACAAGTCTAGGAAGAAACTTGCATTGACAGGGGCAGCCCGATTCAACTCAAAACCCAAGCTCGGGCTCGCTTTTCTGGAGGAAAACAAACTCATATACTCGGACCTCTCGCCAGAGGTATCCCGAGAAAAGAGTTTAGCAAAATTCCTGAAAGGCTCTGTCCGGTTGGATAAACGTCTGCTTGGGGACTACCTGTCCAAACCTGACAACGTGGAGCTGCTGAGAGAGTTCATGAATTTGTTTGATTTCAAGGATGTGAATTGTTTCTCTTCCCCACACGTTCGTGACTGACGCATGTGTTGTCAGAAACCCATGGAGGATGCCATGCGGGAGATGCTAGAATGTCTCAGGCTTCCTGGAGAATCTCAGCAAATCGATCGCATCGCTGAGACGTTTGCATCAGTGTATTTTGCCTCGAAGCCAGGCGAGTGTAGACATATTCCGTTCTTTGATACTTATCTTACCGATCATCATCATATAGCTGAAATCAAGACTCAAGATGCTGTCTACGTACTGGCATACTCAATCATCATGCTCAACACTGATCTCCATAACCCTCATATCCGGGTAAATGCAACCTTCTTGTTGCCCTTGTACTATGGCTTACCGTGTCTAGAAACGGATGACAATAGAGGATTATCAGCGGAATCTGAGGGGAACGAATGGAGGAGAAAACTTTACAGCTGAGTTCCTAGTATGTGCTATCCCGAGCCACATCACTCTGGCTGACTTTTTCTAGCAACATATTTATGACTCGATACGCAAGCGTGAAATTATCATGCCGGAAGAGCATACTGGCCAACTAGGCTTTGAATATGCATGGAAAGAATTACTCGCCCGCTCGCGACAGTCGGGTTCGCATGCCGTCTCGTGAGATTCATTCACAACTAAAGATGATTTGTAGGATCCTTCATGATGTGCAACTCGACTCTCTTTGATTTCGACATGTTCAAAGCCGTCTGGAAGCCAGTTATATCTGCCATCGCTCATGCCTTCATCACATTCGATGACGAATATGTCATCCAGCGAGCAATTTCAGGATTCCGACAATGCGCCACACTTGCAGGACACTTTAATCTGCCAGATGTGTTTGACTTTGTGGTAGTCTCGCTTTCGCAGGCTACCAGCCTTTTGTCTGAGAACCTCCCTACTCATGTTCCCAACTACCCGGTTATAGCAGTCGAGGGACAGTCTGTGACCGTTTCCTCGTTGTCGGTTAAATTTGGAACAAACTTCAAAGGACAGCTGGCTGCGGTGGTCCTATTCAATATCGTTAATGGCAACGGTAACGCTCTTCGTGAAGGCTGGACACAGGTAACGTCGTCTTCTATTGCTGTTATCAACACAAGCATTAATTCGATTGTAGATTTTCGAGATGTTTGGGAATCTGTTTATGCACTCCTTGCTGCCGACGAGGATGTTGCAAATGGAGGATTTCCTTGGTGGAGTCACAATGATACCGATGCGCGGTGCTTACCCATCAAGACAAGCTCCAAGGAATGAGGGCGGTTTGCTTTCGACCCTGTCATCATACCTCATGACACCTTATGGCTCAAGTTCGGACAACCTCGTGCCTGAAGCCACTGATCAAGAAGTCGAGAGCACGCTATGTACGATCGACTGCATCGCATCCTGTCGTCTAGACGAACTCTACGCTCAAATCATGTGAGTTCGGACTGGAGGGTACGATACGACTTTTCTGACTGCTGTTTAGGCAGCTAGATTCGGAGGCCCTCGTCGCTGCCGTGAAAGCCCTGGAGGCGCTCGCACACGAGAGAACCATTGCCAGGCTCAAACAAGAATCTGACGATGTCGCGAGCTCGTACAGCGGAACGTCACAAAGCGATGGAACCTACGTCCTGCCCTACGATCCCGCAGCTGTCTTCCTTTTGGAAACGATGGTGAGTATTGCGTGTCATACGACCCGGTGTATCGAGGATCTTTGGTGAGTTCTTGGCTAGCCCACATGTATACATTCATGACTGAATCATGTGCACCACAGGCCAGTGATCTTCGAGCACCTATCGGCGCTCCTATCTGCCTCGACCCACTACAGCGTACTGCTCATTGAGCGAGCCGTCGTTGCACTCCTACGCCTTGCGTTGATCCTTGCCCAAAAGGTGAGAGAGTATACACACTTGACATACATTCAAAGCCAACATGTTTGGAATGGAGAACGCTCTGCGTGATCAACTCTATATATCATTGGATTTGATCGCCACTTTGCCATCGTCCGTCGCCAACTCCGTTGCAGAACACGTAGTGGCAGGCGTGGGCTTGATATTGCAACACAAGTCAGCCATTAGGTGAGCCGGCAGAGTGCCAGGGCTGATCGTTGCTAACTAACGAGTGACTTAGTACGCAGACCGAGTGGAACGTCGTCTTCGCGACGCTCCGTTCGACGATATCGAACCCCAATGCTGCTCGATCCACGTTCGACCTCGTTGCGAGTTTTGCCTCGGAGGGACAGGGTCATAAAATCACACCGGATAACTTTGCGGGACTGTTGTCCACGCTGGATGACTTTGCGACTGCTGCGGGGGCGTCCATACGGTTGACACCAGCGAGGCCTCGACGTGCACCGCAGCAACCCGTTGCAGAGTAGGTTCAATTCTATTCAAAGGGCTGACGCATGTTCAACATTTTTCAGTTCACCACCCATCGACCGTGGCCGCAAGTCCATCGACCTCATCTTTGATCTGAAGAGGGTTATTACGCCGTTTGCCGAGTCTGCCAAGCTAGAAGCCGGACAAGGTGATACATCATTCGACTTGCAACATCCGTGCGAGCCTTTGATGGCTGATCCTCTCGAAACAGTGTGGCGGCATTATTGTCTCGCGCTGATTTCATCTCTAGGGAGACAGTCCACGAACCCGTCCAGACTCGTCCGAAACACGGCCATCAATCAGCTGCAACGATTATTGCTCGGTCCGCAACTCGTGTATGACGAGACGGACCACGGCCACGTCGACTCGATTTTCAACGGCGTGATTTTCCCGATCATGGACGAGCTGTTGAAGCCACAGGTGTATTTGTTGGATCCGCAGGGCATGTCGGAGACGCGGTTGCGCGCGTCTGCGTTGTTGTGTAAAACGTTTATGCATTTCGAGGTGGCGCAGAGCCGCCGGAACGCGGACAGTAGGGTACTGTGGATCGAGATCTTGGATCTGCTGGACCGGCTTATCAGCGCGGAGAAGAGCGAGCAGTTGGTACGTGTTCTCGTTTTTTTTTTCGATGGCTTTACGCCCGCTGATTTCTGAGGCCACCCACATGTTTCTAGTATGAAGCTGTTTCTGAATCGCTCAAGAACGTTGTCCTGGTGATGAATGCGGCTGGTATCCTTGTGCCACCGCCTGGAGCCGGGGATGACCGTGGTGAACAGCAACGGACGATGTGGAGTGCAACGGAAGCGAGACTTGAGCGGTTCTTGCCAGGATTCTTGGCCGAGGTGATCCCACAAGCCACACCGTCGACGGACTCGAAACAAGTGTCTGGGTAAACGATACGATATCGATATCTTACACACGCTTTGTACGGTACATAGAAAACAGCATAGCAGACTCAAAGAAAACGTTTGCATAGAGAGTAAGCAGAAACTTTTCATCAGAAGAACTTCATCTTGGATGGGCTGCGTGTGGTTAGCGACATGGCCGAATCCACCGAACTAGAAAGTGCTCACCGGACACGCGCGTAGAGCGAAACGAGAATGAGAAGGGGTGCGATCGAGTAGGCGAGGACTCGCACGAAAGCCTCGCTGTGACCGACTACCCAGTCGGACCAACCCCCTCCGAGATGTGCCGTCAACAAGAGTACCGGGAGTAGGATATACCCTGACATCCTAAGAAAGCGCGCGCATGCGTGAGTTGGGGTCTCAAATAGCCTGCGACACGTCGATCCACACTTACCTGTGATACTTCCACAAAGCCTTAGCCCTCATCCCACCGCCCCATACTGCGCCGCCAAACCACACGGTCGACGCGCCCACCAAAGCTTGCACCACGATCCACGCAACGGTGATGATTCCAAACGTCTAAAACGGGGAACCGAGATTAAAAATGCGCAGCACAACAAAACGTAATACATAAAGGGCTTACGCCGTGCCAAGTCGTGAAATGCGGTGCATTGTGGCTGATCTTGGTGCCGATGATGGAGACGGTGCCCAGGAGGATGAGGGGGACGCCGACGCCGATCATGGCGATTTGGTGTCTCTGGAGACCTGCGGCCTTGGTCTGGGGCTGGGAGGTGGGCTGGAGTGTCAGGATGCCTGTGGAGGGACGACGACGATGAGACGGGCGCTGACGGCGAAATGAGTCACTCAGTGGGCGCTCTCACCGTAAGTGAAGGAGCCAATGGACAAGGTCTGCAGCAAGGGGTGGAACGTGAACCAGCCCAAAGAGGTAGGGTTGTTGCTCAAGACGATGACCCAAGTAGACAGAATAAAGACCTGCGCTCCATGTCAGGTCGGGCGAAACTACTACATACCCCCCAAGTGTGCTCACGAAAAACGACGCCTGAGGGGGATCAGAATGGAGACAAATGAAAAGAGGAAGCGATGAACGGACCCATACGATAATCTTTGCGGAGCCGTCGCCTCGACGGCCTTCTAGTTTTGCGGCGTCAGAAGCCATCGGGTTTGTTGGAAGAAGACTTTCTTGCTCTGCTTGAGAGGAGGATACGTGATCAGGCTCGTCTGCCATCGCTTAAGTTAACAAGCAACGAACGGGTTCTCTCTCTTATAAGATGGCGATGATGATATTAAATGATTAAACAACGTTATTAGTCAGCAGGTACAGCAATGAGCCCAAAAACAAGAGAAACGTCCTACTCCGACAACACCGGCCACGACCCTTCCTCCTTCCACTTCTCAACCACCTCTCTCAACGCTCCATGGTCGAAAACAGGGCGCTTCAGTTTATACCCAACGACTCTCTTGATCTTCCCATTGTTGTACGCGAGCTTGTGTTTCGATAATACATACTTGTCCATGTACGCGGTCAGTGGCGTGTGTGTGATCGGCGGGTTCGACCGCTGGAGCATCCCCGTCCACGTCCCTACGTGGTCCTCGTTGATTTCCTCGACCAAATCCTCTAGCTTGAGCTGATGACCAGTTAGCGTGCATACTCGCACTCTCAAGCAAACCCGTACCTTTGCGATCGTCGTCTCGAAATTCGAATAGAACTCAAAAGTCGTCCCGAAAAAGTCGGTAATCATCGAACCCCCTTTCGCTAGCGTCATCTCCGAGTCGTCCACCAAATTAAACAAGGGCGCAATTGGTTGCTCGTCCGGTGAAATCATTCCATCGACCTCCTTGACCTTGCTCTTCTCATTGTGAAAGGGTATCTTCTCGCCGGCCAGCGCGTTGGCCTGCTCACGACCCTGCTCGTTCATCCATTCTGCACATGCCCACAATGCTCCTGCCACATCTTCGACATGTACAGAGTGCACGGGCTCTTTGCCTGGTCCCCATCTGCGAATGCTCGTCAGTGGTAAGCAACACCACACGTCAGTTCAAGGCCTACATTGTCTTCATGGGTTTCTTCATATACCCATATATTGATGCGACAGTGATGACTAGAGGATCTGCGAATCGCCATCAGATTTACATCACCAAAAATATAACATGTATCTCACAGAGGCCGTATTCCACATACGGGCCGTACACGAACCCACAACGCAAAATAACAAGGTTTAGTCTAGTTCAATGTCAGCTAGCTTTCTCGGACGAATTTCGGAGGCGGATACCCTTGGATGGACGCAAGCATGCGAAGTGTTTCATGCCACCAAACATCAAGGGGTCTTACAGGTTTGACATCTTCTTTCTCGTCATGTGCACCCTTGTCAGCGGATTCATACACCGGTTGCTGAAGGCGCGCATATGCTTTCACGTTGCGTTTGGCAGCCTCCAACCCGATGATGTGGGAAACCGTGAGCGTCATCTTGATGGCGATCTAAGATGTAAACCTGATGAACAATGGGGGGGCAAACGAGAGAAGAGGGGGGAACGTACGATGTCTCCACGTTCAGGATTAATTTCTCCAGTCAGATCGAATACATACGAGTAAGGAGCCTTGCCCGGCGGGGGATCAAAGGCAGAGGCAACGGCGGCTTGCACACGCTCAGATAGATTTTGCGCCGTACAACTAGCGACTTACTGGGGACGGTGAGGTTGACTTGGCGGTATTCGACGTCTGACTGAGAGAGAACGTTTGGGAACTCTGCCCCAAGATAGCTGTGGGGACCATGAGACCGGTGTCGGGAAAAGATAACGATGCTTACGTTGTGGGTGGGGATACAGAAAATTTGTCTACGATGCGTAGGTGCTATTATGATATTTGAGGCGCGAGAACGGCAAGATAGTGGGAATGTGACGAACCGAAACGAGACGCTGGCCGTCCGGAGGGACGAGGGAGGCTGCGAGTGCGCGCGAATAGGTGTTTATGCCACCTGGAGAGATCGGCTGAGGATCGGGGGACGAGAGGAAGGGGAGGACGTACCGAAAATGATAGCGGAAGGTAGAGCCATGGTGGAAGTAGACGAAGGAAGTATTTCGAGTACGGGACGAGTTGATCGGTCGTGACAACCGTCCTTTATACGGCCATCGTCGCGGAGGCAACACAATCTCGGAGAACTAAGATTTCTCTATTACGTAAGATAAAAAACCCACCCACCTGATCACTTTTTAATATGTCCGTATTGTCGACGCTAAACTATATATTGTATCTCACTCAGGGTAATCGGCGCCACCCCGAGCGACCGAGTTCATCCAGACAAATAGCGGAATCATCTGAATCAATTGCAATTGTCAAGGCACCCTAATCAACACATATACGTTGTTCTGTCCGGGACGTCTCGCGCCCCTGTTCCACAACCCAGACGGCTCCGAGGACTTCAACCATCCCTCAGGTGCACATACACGGAGGAGAAATCCTTCTTCGCTAGGTCTGGCCGACGCTGAATCACCTCTTCATAAAAGTTCCTCGCAGCCTCGCCCAGAGGTAGAGCGCTGCTGTTGGCCGTGGCGATGTTCCTTGCGAGATCCATGTCCTACCATAACAGGTCACTTATTAGAACGGTGGCGATCGCAATAAATCAACCCACTTTCAGCATAAGAGCCGTGGCGAAGCCGCCTTCATAGTCCTTCTCGCAAGGGGGCGACTTCTCTGGGAGCGAGGACGGCACCGGGTTGTTGACAGAAGAAGCCCAACAGCCACCTGTCGAACTATTGATCACACCGGCAAGTACTGCTGGATCTAGCCCGAGTTTCTGTCCAAGAAGCATAGCTTCCCCAACGACAATCTGCTGCACGCCTAACACAAGATTATTACATATCTTGGCGCCCAGCCCCGCTCCAGAGGAACCACAGTGAATGATACGCCTTCCCATCAGCTCCAAAACTGGTTGTGCTTGACGGAAGGATTCCTCTAATCCGCCGACTAGGAATGAAAGCGTGCCGGCTTGCGCCCCGGCAACGCCTATCTTTGCATTCAATTGGCGAAGCGGCGAAGATTCAGGAACACGAACCTCCGGAAACAGGTGCATCAATCATTTGCGCCCCTGTTAGGAAGACATCGCCAGCTACCCGGCGTGCGACATCCACGTCTAATGTCGTGGAGTCAATGAACAAAGAGGTCTTCGACTCGGTGATCTCCAATGCTTTCAGCGCGGGTATAATCCCACCCTGATCACAATAGACAGTCTGCACCTGGGGTGAAGAGGGAAGCATTGTGATTACTGTTTGGGAAGAGCGCACGGCTCTGCCGAGCATGAGCTGATGTCCGTGCAAAGCACAATATTGATCACCTACTCCTCGGGTGTCTGGACAACATCGACGTTCGCATTAGGGAATTGCGACAAAAGTTTCTGACGGAAGGACACCGCGCTCTCCGATACTGCGTCGCAGACCACAAAGTGTGAGTCGGCGGACTGTGCGAACTTCTTGGAGAAGAGATTGTAGGCCATCTCTGAGCCCATGCGACCGAGCCCGATAAATGCCGTGCTCTTTGCACGAACGTTGAACACCCGGAGAGTCGGTCTCATCGTTGGGATGAGAAGGACGAGCGGCTGAGATCCGCCATGAGACTTGAAGACACAGATATCGATTACATCAGCACAGCGTATTCATCCAGGGCTCGACCAACATGCTTGCAGCTGCGACCTCCTTTTTCTCTCGGACGGCGATATCTCAGTCGTACATCACCAACCATCAAAATGCTAGTCGGTCGTCCACCCCAACACCCTCGGGATCTTCCAGTTCACGTCTTCAATCCCTCCCAATCAGAGTCGGCCTATGGAGGGTACAAGGAGCAACGCACAAGGTCACAAGCAAGCGTGTCTCCGTCTGGTCTTTCGACAAGCGCGTTGAGTTGGAGGGCCTCGGTCCCATGTCCAAGGAACACGTTCTCGAAGTTTTGAAAAATGAGGTCACAGCTGCATTACACGCATCGGCACGACTGGAACTAACCACACCGTTAGGCCAATGCTTTGAGCAAATTGCGACACCCTTCCATCCTTGGTATGTCCTTGAAGTATTCTAAATTTCACTGAACAAACGTCACGAAGAGATGGTCGAGCCTCTGGAAGAGACTCGCAATGAACTCATCTTTGCGACGGAGCCCGTTCTGTCATGTCTGGACATGTCAATCCCACGAGGGCCCCATTACATCCCTCTTGTCGAACTTGATGAGATCGAAGTACGTGATGGCCTTCGTGCAGTCTTCCACCCTTGCTTATTCCCGCCCAGATCCAAAAGGGTATCCTTCAAATGTGCAAAGGACTTTCATTTTTACACTCATCGGCAAAATTAATACATTCGAATTTGAAGCCAGAATGTGTCGTTATTAACGAAGTCGTATGTGATCTGCTTTAATGATTGTTCTGATAGACTAACTGTTGTTCGCTGCAGGGTGACTGGAAAATATCCGGACTGGGTTTGACTATCCCTCTGACGACCGCCGACGGGTCACCATCCAGGTGGGAGTTTCCTGGATTTGATGGTCGCATACCATCCTACGTCCAGCGCTCATTCGATTACATTGGTATCTTCATCTCTTTTGTTCTCTGACTGTGGCCTGAACCTTTGCAACAGCTCCGGAATATGCTTTGGATGAGGTGCTCGTCACGGCATCTGATATGTACTCTCTGGGTGCTGTGATATACGCTGTTCATTGTAGATGTAATCCGCCTTTCATGAATCACGGAAGTCTTGGCGGCTTGCGCGATAATGCGGGTCGACCAGTTCCAGATATAGGGAACTTGGACCCGGACTTGCAAGGTATCTCCCCCGTTTCTCCGCATGACATAGCTCATTAGTGTATTAGATCTCTTACGGTCACTTATTACGAGAGGGTCCCAAAGCAGGCCGACACCATCCACTTTCCCATCTCACCCCTTCTTCTCCTCGCTCCCCATCTCTACGCTGAACTTCTTGGATCGATCAAACTTTACGACAAAAACCCGAGAAGAGAAGATCTCATTTATGAAAGGCCTGACCAGTGTCTTGGGTAAATTCTCAGAAGGCTTGAGAACACGGAAGATATTACCGTCCCTCCTTGAAGAGGTTCTACATGCTCGGTTATCATTCCGCCGATGTGCTGACACAATGTGGAATTACAGATGAAAGACACGCATCTTCTTCCGTATATTCTGCCCAACGTCTTTGCGATCTCGAACATTCTGTCGGCTATCGAATTCGCACAGCTCGTCCTGCCCAGTCTCAAACCCTTGTTCACTATCAAAGACCCACCGCAAAACATGCTTACACTGTTAGATAATCTCGATTTGCTGCAGGGCAAAACCGAAAAAGGAGTCTTCCGAGAACGTGCGTGCTAGATTCTGAATCTTTCCTCGCTGACATCCGGTGAAGAGGTATTGCCCCTTTTGTATAATGCTTTGGAGTCGGAGCACTCTTTAGTGAGTATGTCAGTGCAATTCACGTCACACATGTCTGATCTCTTGCACAGGTTCAAGAACGGGCTTTGGGAGTGGTTCCTAACCTATGTGAAACCATTGATTACGCGGAAGTATCCGGCGTGATGTTTCCTCGTGTAGCGGTATGTCCCGGTTTAGGACCATCATCGCGGAAAGTGCTCAAGCCTTCATAGTTGGTTTTCACCAAGACAAAGTTACTCTCAGTGAAGGTCGCCACATTGGTCACCTTTATGAGTATGGTAAAGACTCTTGATCAGGTTAGTTACTCTTCCTGTGGCATGGACTATGTATTGAAAGCAATTTAGACAAATCTGACACAGAAGCTGTGTCCTCTCTTGTCAAAAATCCGCACCAAGGAACCGGCTGTGATGGTACGTCCCCACCGCGCTGCCCAACGTGATAGGATGCATTGTCCTCTATCAGATGGCTACCCTCTCTGTGCAAGAAGCTATGGGATCCAAGATCGATAGAGAAGCAGTGGCAACTCTTGTTCTTCCACAGCTCTGGTCTATGTCAATGGGGCCATGTGAGCTAATGTGCAAGTCGAGAGAGCCTAGCTGATCCTAACATTTACTCACAGTATTGAACGTTCACCAATTTAAGCGATTCATGGAGGTCATCCGCAAACTCGGAGAAAGGGTTGAGAAGGAACACAATCAGTTCTTACGGGACTCGCAGCGCATAGAAGACCGTTCTGCACCTGCAAATGGTGTGGCGTTGCCAAACTTTGACTCGGGTGTCGATTTTGAGACACTGGTGGGGCGAAGCAATTCGAATATAAAACCTGATACGGTCATCGATAGTTCAAAGGGCTGGGAAGACGACGTCTGGGGCAGCATATTTAATGACAGCCCTGAGGTTAGCAGATATCTTTTCTGAGATTGGAACCCGGTCTTAATGATCCTGTAGACATCTAGCCCACGGGTTGCATCGCCTATTCTACCCATTAATACACCCTCGGCTCCACTCGCACCGGCCCCGCAGTCCCAGTCGTTACCCTCATCGCCGCGACTTGGGACTGATACGTCCGTGTCACGACCCTCACGACTCGGGGCCAGACCACTACCCTTGTCGTCGTTCGATAGGTCGTCCTTTTCGACATATCCACAGCACCGCGTCTCGAGCCCACCACCGCAATCAACTCTCTCGTCCTATTCTGCGGCCCCTGTTGCTGCAGCTCCAAAGCCCAACTATAACATATCGCTCTCTGATCTCTCGACACCCTCATCTAACACTTTTGCGTCTCCTACTAGCTATCATGTACCGAGTTATACGCCTTCCACGACGATCACGCCTTCACATCCGACTCTTTCGTCACCTCCGATACATTCCTCTCCCCTGTCGATGTCATCTATGTTGACGCCCATGCAGCCCACTCGCGTTATAGCACCTAACAAAGCGGTATCAAAGGACGACTGGGGCGACTTTGATCCTCTCAAGTGATTTAGATTAGATACGTTTTATGTCCGTTTACGGTGATGAGAACGACTTTGCGTAGTTTGTTCGTGTTTGAATTGCAAGTCATCCGAGTCGCGTACTCTTGACTGCGGTGTGCCGGGTATGAGTACTTGAGTCTTGGGCATCGTCAACAACTGATAAGCTGTCCCACTCTACATAACGACTCTCAACGATATGTTAGGGGGGTTATTCTCCACCACAGCCGTGCACTTCCCTCGCACTCTTCTACCCCTCTTGCTCCTCGTTAGCCCCGTCTTTTCAATATGGCCCTTTCCTCCGAAGCGATTCACGAAGAATGCTCTCATGGAGGCTGGTTCCATGGGTTTGGATGAGGGTGACCGCATGGTCGCGTTCGGGGATTTCAACGGAGATCAATTGTGAGCAAACGACCGCTCGCCTGCCTCACCGCTGGACTTGACAGGAACGAAGCCTAGACGTGCTAGCACTCGACCCGGCTCAGCAACTTCTGTCCGTATACATCTGGAACCACAGTACGCCGGTCGTTTCGTCGACGCCCATTTCTCTTCCTTACTCTACTCAGATGAATTCGTTTTCGAAAAACGCTCTCAAATACGACACACGACGCCCATCTACAACGTCATCACGGGAGATTTCACGCTCGACGGGAAACTCGACATCCTGGTCATGAGCGCAAAGTCCGCGACCACTCTCGACATGGCGCTCTACAAGGGTAATCACGATGGAACTTTTGGTATGTATGCGTTCACGCTCTCGGATTGTTTCTGAGGCTTGTTTGATAGAGTCGACCCCGATATCGTCGCCTTCGTCTGCACACTCACAGCCCATACCTGTCGATCTGGATGGTGACATGAAGATCGATTTGCTTGGCATGACCCCTCCCAGCCTGACTCGTTCCCCGGGCTTGAAGGCATGGAGAAATATGTGGAATGAGTCAGAAAGCGAACCGACGCTGTTCGAAGTGTATGTACCTTTTTTTTTCGTCGTGGAATTGTCTTGCTGACTCGTTCTCAGCGTCGATCCTCCCTTGCATGGTTCTCAATGCAAGTTGGCTTCACCACACAGCAATGCGATCATTGACTTGAACGGGGATTGTCTCGCTGGTCAGTTTCTGTTCCGTGGGAACGGGGCCATGTTTTGATGCCTTCGCTTTTATAGACATCTTTCTCGTCTGCGACGATGGGCCGGGCAAGAAGTCCTTTCAGATATGGGTGAATAACAAGGACGCGGGATTTTCTCTTGCGCAACACCAGCCGCTTCCGTCTGGGGTGCAGGCGATTTCGTTTGCTGACATTAGTGAGTCGAGTGGCATTGATGCGGACTGTGCACCAATGTATGCGTTGCCAGATCGTGACGGAACCATCGATATGGTATTCCCGACCTGCCAGTCGGTATCATCAACAAGTGGGGTTGGTCTTGGCTGCTCGATCAACATTGCCTATAACAAGCAAATACCTGTTTGCACCTCCGGCGGGTCCCAGAATGCTGACAAGCAAGGAAATCGACTATGCCGACCACCCGAAAACCTTTGCCTCGCTGATGCAAACTTTAGTTTTGACTTTACTACGAACGGCGATAGTGAAGTAAGCAGGGTTTCATTCTGACTTGTCCTCATATTCGACCTCTTTCAGGATTTCGTTCAGATCCCGTTCACTTCACTAGTCCACTCCAGTTCGAGTTCTCTCCTAGTGCTTGACACTACTTTCTCGCCAGCTCTCCCTCTTCCCGTTCGCATTGGGGATACGAACTTGGACGGCTTCCCCGACCTGTTGGTAATCGCAGCAACAGCAGACAGGCACACACCGAAGCTTTTGATCTCGGAACCCTGTACAAAGGGTCTTCCAGGGTGTGATGCGATCGGACGGGGACGGCGTGGATTCAGGCTCCTCGAGACGGGTGCGGAGAGTCTAGAAGCCGTGTACGATGCACGGGGTGTCGCATTTATGGACATGGATGAAGACGTGCGTCAGTTTTTGTGTCTCGAATCTACAAAGGAGACATAACCTGGAATTGAACAGGGGACCCTGGATATCGTGGTTCAGAGGACGGGCGCGCAGAGTCATGGCACTGCCACGTTCATCCAGAATAATTTCTACTATGATGCGTTCTTCTTGAAAGCGATTGGTGGGTGCGATGTTTTTTGTTGTGTTGTGTATGCGCTGATGGGTCGGAATAGTCTTGAATGGCGCATGTAACAATGGTTTGTGCACTGCGCCGAACGGCTCGACTTATCTGGTGAGTTTCGTTCACCCGTCATCGAGTTTCACTCCTCAAAGCCAGACAGCCATTTGGAGTGAGCTATTCTGGGGCGTCGTACAAGTATACTGTCCTTGACACCTCTGGCCAACGGTCCGCTGCTCAAGGTAAGGAGATTGGAATGGCTGAACAACGTATTCGTCCGTGTTGATGTTGCGCCGAACAGTCGGCCAGCTCCCACAGACTTCTTACCATTCGTTGCTCACCCCATATTCGTTCTTTGGCCTTGGACGGACGAACAATTATATCGAGAATCTCTTTGTGGGATCTACGAAACACATCCAAGACCACTTCATCAACATGGAAGGCGTCATCCCAAATTCTCGTCTCGTCATTCACCCACCACCCAGTTTGAGCGAGGGATCGTGGAAACGGGAACTGTTTTTGCGGCCTGGGGAGTGGATTCCTTGGGTGACGCTGACGGTCGTGGTGGCTACCGCGATACTGGCAGTCATTGTGTTTATACTGCGTCTCAACGAAAAGGTAAGCTCATCCTTGGTCCTCACCGGCGAGTATCACTCACGTCGTGACACTAGCGTGAAGACGAGTTGGAGAGGAGAAGAGCATCGCACCACATCAACTTTGATGCATTATAGGAAGCTTATCTTACGCGCTACGGACGTGCAATATCTTATGCTAGACCCATTCCACGAAAACCATAAACCAGTCTTTTGCTAAAGACTGGTCCGAAACTTCCATTTAGCGTCTTTCCCCTCGCCACCAACCTTCTCGACCTTGCCTTCGGCTACCAGCTTATGGAGGTGTTGGTTAACACTTCCGGCAGCAGGTTCCCATAGATCACGGGGGTACGCTGTGTATATCTTGGATACGATGTCCCATGTAGAACAAGTCCCTAACGGTTGCAGGACTTGCAC
>JBBPOR010000286.1:0-27210 GCA_038091555.1 Leccinum sublutescens | reverse complement strand
AGAATATCCTGTCTTAATATTGGGAGAATAATCTTGATTTTTTCTTACCGGATGACGAAGCGAATTCTCAGTCTCGAGCTGCACCCACTGCGGCCGCTCTTCCCTTGTATGCTGGACCCGTCGCCACAATGGATGACTATACCCGCGCATTGCAACTTGTCGTCCGTCTGCAACAGCCATTCCATGCTCTTTTGCTGGAGCAACAATCCCATGGGGAGCACAAGCGGGTCGCTGTTGAGCACGAGATCGTCTTGCCAGGGCTTGAACGCCGCATCAGCTCTGCCAAGGAAATTCGCGTCGGGATTGTAGAGATATCCTAATTGCAGCAGCGCGGGGGACATGTGTAGGATTCTGAATCCGTTGCTGAGGCCTGAGGATCCATTAGCCTGACTGACGTTGTTCCTGTAACAGTGGTACATATGCCTTTCATCGTATTTTCCTCTATCATCACACTCCTCTCTTACTTAAACCGTGCTTCCTTATGTACATAGTATCTGCGTGATGCTGTATAAGTGGAGATCGACATTGCCAGTGGCCGCCGGAACGTTAACGGCCGTCTTGGATGTACGACTGCAGCAACAAAATATTTGTTTATCAATCAGCGGGAGGAGGGAATTTTTTGGGATGGTCAGATAAAGGTTGAAGCATCGAAGACTCGAACGCGCTCCAAGTTGGAAATTTGATTAATGGGAGGGCAATCATGGGCGCTGAGCATGGCATCGCACAACTCGCAACACACACTGTCGAAATGGTTCCATTTTTTCTTTTCACTCTTTCGATTCTCTTTCACTCTTTATAGTTTTGTCACAATATTGTGAGGTCTGAATGTCGACATCGGCCCTCGAATTGCGACGATGTAGCCGCAAAGCCGTGACCGTCCCGAGTCCTGTCCTTCCTCAATCAGATTAGAAAAATAGAGTGGTGTGGTAGTCCCTGTCCTTTTCAAAGCCACGGCGTTCACTGCCCGAACGCCCGCCGCTCAATGTCTGAATCAGATGAAGTCGTCCGCCTGTCAATCATCAATCAAGAAGTGGATTATTTCGGGACAGTTTTGCGATGGGTGGACGGGGAGTAGTCAGGGGGAGTCTCATAGCAAAGTGCTACCATGGAGCGTTGGTGTAGCTTACTGCACGGGCGCTGCATCAATGTCACGAACGTCCTGCGCCGTTCTGGTCATCTTCACGATAATATTGCAGCGAGACCTCGCGTGAGAAACTGGCAATCACCTTGCTTGACAAGGTTTCTCTCGGGTGTGAAATTCGTGAGAAAGTGACCACCCCCCTGTCTTACCGGAAATTGCCGCTTTCACCCAGAAACAGAAATGTCTTGTTGTGCGACACTTTGCTTATCGCGCGCGCCAAGTATTGACCAGGACCGAGTTCACCAACATCAACCGGAACGACTACTTCAATGACAATGACGTACGCAGTGGATAATACACCCCCAATGACAATATAGCGTCCTTAATGTACGCATTTCCGCCATCATATTTTATATCGCACCATAAGTCATGGGAAAGTGAAACCGCAGTGTTTGCTGAAAGTCCAATAGACGTCTTTCTTGATGCACGACACCGTGCCACAAGAGGACGATGATGACACACGACGCTCCTACGACGTGCCACAATGGGACGACAACGACGACGGGCGGGTACTTGATGGGTACCGTGGGTTTCAACGGCAGTCCGACCTGCACCCGTACCCGCGCGCCCTTACCCTTATCCGCACCGGTAACCTGTACCCGTGCAAAAACCAAAGAGAGGATGATGACGATTTGATGACACTGTGGCAGAGGGACAACGAAGATGACACGACGAGGATGGCAGGGAGACAAACGACGCTATAGCGAGGGGAACAACAACGAGACGAAAAGGAAAACGATAAGACGATGTCACACGACAACGACACCATAACGATAACAACACATGGCGCCAACAACAACCGTCGCCGTCCCCCTGTCTGTCCCCATCCCCATCTCCGTCTCCCCAGCGTGCAGAAGCGATCACGCAACGCACACGATCGTGTGCGCTGCGTAGTCGCTGCTGTCGCTGTCACGTCTCTCCCCCTCCCTCCCCCTCCCCCTCCTCATCCTAAGGCGCCGACACGACGATGGCACGACGACGACACGTGCCATCACCCTTGCCATCCCCGTCCGACGCCGACACGACGGCGGCGAGCGGCCCTCGCCCTGTCTGTCCTTGCCCTCCCCATTCCTATACCCCTCTCCCTCCCCATTAACAACCTTTGCCGTCGTCGTCGCCCAGTCTGTCTCCCCGCCCCCCCAGCGTGCAGAAGTGATCACACAATGCGGACGATTGTGTGCGCTACGTAGTCGCTCTTGCGTTTGCCCTCGCCCTCCACCTCGCCCCTCCCCAGACGACGACATGACGACGACATGACGACAACGACGGTCGCCCTCGCCCTGTCTGCCCATCCCATCCCCAAATTCCCTGTCCCTGTCCCCGTCCCCCTGGCAGCGGACAGAAGCGATCACACAACGCGCACGATTGTGCGTGTTACGCAGTCGCTCCTGCACGCAGCCCTCGTGATCTTTTGGGTCACATACCCGCGATGCGGGTGCGGGTGCATGTAGGGGTGTCATGCCTGTACCTGTGCCATACCCTAAACCTGGGAGACGGACTCAGAAGCACGGACGGTGAAAGCGCCGAGTATGAGGGAATGAATGACCCGCGTGAGTTCTGAAGTGGGAATTCGAATTCTAACGACGGGATATGAGGATCGGTGGCTGCTCGCGAGGTGGAGTTCTGCAGGACCGCATCAGAGCACAGCGGAACGCAGAAACGAGCGGATGGGGAACATTAATATTGATCTGGACACCCGCTGGGACACACGGGGAACATGTTCAGCTGTCGATGGCTAGAATATGCCTCATCATAAAATCCTTATGATTTCAATCTCATGTAGTGCTCGTTTCAAATTATTCCTATTCCTATTCATTGCGTACAACCCAAACCATCTGCTTGCACATCAAAACATACATTGACTGATCTGAGTACAGTAAGTTATCATAGGGGACTCTGACTGTTCTAAACATCCATGTGACAAGCAAGGTTTCTGCCTGCACCAGCCGGCGCTTCCACAAGTCTAATAAAGATCATTGCAAGTTGCAAACACAAATTTGCCATGCTCGCAATTGCTTACCACCTTACGTTTTGCATCGCGCCTGGTTTGTAGCAGACATGAGTGGACCGGTGAGTTCTTAATGCATTTTCGTCTTGCCCATTGTCTCGAATTTCTACCTCTTTTCTCAGCTCCGGAACGACGAAAGGTCGACCAAATCTTACCAACAATATCAAACGAGATATAAATTCACATCTTCAACGTTATCGGTTCACCTGGGACCAAATATCTATCGCAAGAGGATCTCAAAGTATTTGACGTTTCTCGCGTTTGCAGGCTCTTTGCCAACGTCTGCCTTCCATGCATATACGAGTTTGCGGAGCGTTGCGGCGGAGGTTAAATCGAGCTGAACGGAAAATTGAAACCCAGCTAACGTGACAGCTGTCTCCAGCACGTCTGGGGGGAGATCGATCGATCAGTGTCCAGTAGACATGTCTCTCCTCAAGTGGACTAGTGAGTTCAAAATTTGTTTTCACTTTTCCTCTCACCTTGGATTTTATTTTAGCCCCCGAGCGACGGAGAGACGAAAAAGTCTTATCGGTCATACCGAACGAGATTTACCTTCACGTCTTTGAATCCATCACCCCATCCAATGAACGTCTGCCACCAGAAGAACTCAAGACATTCCACAAACTCTCTCGTGTCTGCAAGTTCTTTTCCAACGTCTGCCTTCCACGCGTATTTGAGTCGGTAGAAATTCCTGATTACATTGACCGCAAAAGTGCTCTCGCCTACTACAAAGCATCGCTTGGATCTATGCTGTGCACTCAGATTGCAGAGGAACATCCTCTCGCACTCGCACTCGCACTCGCCAAGGCAGTGAAGACTTATCATTTCGTGGACCTGACGTCCCGCGCCGCAATGTACAAGATGGCGTTTGAGTCGATCCCTTTGGAGATGTATAATCCTGCAATTATTCTCATGAAGAACATCCGGGAGCTCCACTTCTCAAACCTTGTTGTGGACACGGAGCACTGGAGTCCGATTGCAGCACTTTCGTCGCTCACGGATCTGTCGTTCCATTCGTGCTTGATCGCGGACCCCCCTTTTGTGGGCCGCGAACCCAAGAAGGAGTTGAAATTGTCTCGACTTGGTGTGGTTGACTGTGACGACACGTATCTAGAGCCTATCAAGGCAGTCGATATGGAATGCTTGCGCATATTTACGATGAACTTCTGGGCTCTCGATGAAGTCTCGTCTTACCAAGGGGAGGATTGGCTACTCAATTCTGCCGTCACAGAACTGCACTTCCATGCTGACGAGGAAGTAATACTTGAAAACATGGTCTTCTACCTGGATCGCGCCCTCGCGCAAATCCCACAGTCTCTCGAGGTGCTGTCTTTCCTGGTTGAATTGGCAGATACTTGGGAACGCACTCTATCCATCTTGACGGACATGTTGGCTAAAGCTGCATGGGCGAACTTTTCTTCGTTGCGCTCGTTCACGGTGCGAGCGGTGGATGGGACGACGGACGTAAGTTGATGTCTCGCTTGGTCACTGAATTACTTAACGTATCCCCTCTCTATAGGAACTTTCCCAATCTATAGATGGTATGGATCTCCACATGTGTAAGATCTGCGCTGAAAGGCTGATCGTGTTTGCTATGCTTCGTTGCATGGCGCCTCAGATAATTTGCCCAATGTTCGGCGTATCCTTCACGAGAAGCTCGGACTTGCGTCCTGTAACAACACCAATCTCAGGCGTGTAGACTTTTTCGGAACGGTTTTCCGTTTGGTGGACGGGGTGTGGTCGGAAGGCATTATAGTTTAGGACAGGCAGGTGTGATATATGGAGGTTTTCAATTTGGTGGTTCTGGAGTGGTCAGTGTATTATAATACAGGACACGAAGGCGTGATAGTATGCAATGTCATCATGCGGTACCAATGAGTTGGCTTGGATAGTGAATTGCCTCATCGAAATGTAGTACGATAGTAGCAATCGGTCACGAGTAAATGCTTGAGCGAACACGTGTATCGTCAGGTGGAACGATCACGCACGACATTATATACAGTGCAAATTACCTTTTGACTGGAGCCGCCCTCGTAATTCGTGGGAAAGTGCAGCCCCTTATCCTTTTTGGATAACAAGCACAAATAGAACAACTAGTTCGGATCGGTTGTTCAATTTTAGAACTCAGCCTAGCATTACAGATTGACCGTAATCGCAAATTCAAGGGTAGATAACGAAGTGTCTCTCAGTTTTTCTCATTATTCCTGATCAGCGACTCCTCCGCTTTACCTTCTTACACCAAATGGCCCCCCCGCCGGAAGCAAGGGTAAGCGTGCAGTGATGCTGTGGAGATGCGAACGATGCTCCACAACGCTCTGAATGAAGATCCTAGCGTTGTGTAGGGATGTCATAATGGAAGACAAGAATGATGTTCAGGCCATTCTGTTGGCATATTTCCTCGGAAGCCTTCAGGAACCCGCCCCTGGAATCAATCCCACCACCCGTTCTGGAAAAGTCGTGAAGGGTGACATTCTTCAAATACGTGGGGAAATGGCGGAGAGCGGATTAATAGTAGTGTTTTCAGGTACAAGTTACAAAGACAATCTCCGTTGGACAAAAAAAGGTTGACAAGCATTATGTCTACATGCTCTGCACTGACGTCTATTTTTATGGTAGGTCAGATCATGATCAATGGCTTCCGAAAATTCCAGCAAATTGGTTCGGATTTGTTGAGATACACCTGTCAGTTCACCTGTCAGTACGGGGACATACGTCAAAGCGGAACAATTGTGTCATATCACAGAGCATCCGCGAAGCACCAGAGGGCATCTGAAGTATACATGTACCCACAGGACAAACTGTCCCTTCTTCAGCTTCTTCAGAAGGATGACGATGACACAGAACGTGACAAGTTTTCTCCAATTACAGGTAGTGATATCTCTGATAAGACTCGGATGTTTGACAGAAGGGGCCACAAGCGGTGCATGTGCGACGGCGGCACCAGAAATCACAATGAACACCTCAAGAAGGCAGTTTATGAACTTAGAAACTCTCCTCAACTCACCAGGAAGAGAAGAGGCCTCAAGCAGTGCACACGCGACGGCGGTACCAGAAAAGGCCATAAACCCAATGAGCATCCCAGAGCTCCTCAACGTGACGAAGGCACGAGAAAAGATAAACCCAATGAGCATCACACGCCTCCTGGCGAAAGAGTGATTGGATTTCTTTTCTTCTTTTTTTTGCTGCTATGATCTTGCTCTACTCTTTTGCTTTCGTCTCACCGACTCACAAAACTGAAATTACCGTACGCATGTAAGCCGTGCCCTGTCCTATATCTACCCGATCCGCCGTAGCGATAGGCAGTAGCCCCTTGTACTCATACCTCGTAGTCGCACGTATAGAGTAGTCCTGTTCTGTTGCTCGCCGTCTCAGTGTTTCGGCCGTCAGCCACAAAGAAAGAAATGGTCGTTTTCGCCGCGAGACTAGTGTCAGCCTCAACTTTCGTACGTGCATGAGTAGTCTTTACGTTGTTGTTGTTCGAGCAATGCTTTGGCGAGTTCAATACCACGAATTCTTGGCGCACAGCGCGCATATAGAGGATCCCGCCTGTTCCTACAATTGCTATTTTACTTCAATTCTGTATGAACATTCAGGTCACAGGTGTAGATGAATGGCAGAGAAAAAGTCTCACTGTACTTTTTGGACCACTCCGTATACGAAAGAAAAGGCACGGACGTGCTCAAATTGAGCAGATTTCCAACGAAAGGAAGGGGCTTTGGACCAGGTAAAGGGAATAGCAGTAGAAGGCGGCTGGAATTGAGGCTAACGGAGTTGAACTGCGATGTCGAGTGAATGCATCGGTGACGAGCCTTCCCCAAGTACTTTCCATCCGTTTCAATTTCAATTTCAACCTCCACGATGTGCAGTTTGACCCTCTTTGGACATCGCACCATGCGCTGGGAGGACTGGACGCCCTCCGTCCTGGGCCGGGAGCCCGAGTTGCCGGGTATGGGGTGACCTGTGGTCGGACGGATGCGCTGAGACGAACTCGGACGAGCGACGTGGTGGAGGCAAGAGAAGAAGCCCGAGTCGTGCCTCGCTGCGCCACAGTGCGCTGGGTGTGGGAATACAGCACGGCAATACCCTCCACCAGAACATCAACTTGCTCTTTTACTGAGATCTTTCGCGTTGCGTGCAGCAGACATGTCCCTATTCGAGTGGTCAAGTGAGTTCACAATGTGTTTTATCTCCCCTGTTGACACAAATTTTCATCGTTTTGCCCAGCTCCAGAACGACGGAGTGTTGACCGAGTCTTGCCAACAATACCAAACGAGATATACCTTCACATCTTCGACTTCATCGCCCCACCTGGCACTGCGGCCGAAAACCTATCGTCTGTGCAACTCAAGATGTTGTCCAATCTTTCTTGTATTTGCAGGTTCTTTGCCAACATCTGCCTTCCACGCGTATACGAGCTTGTTAGGTTTTCTGGCTTCATGTACTATGATGGCGTGCACAGGCACAAGGCGACACCCGGCTCCATGTTGTCCGCACAGATTGCTGCGGAGCAGCCTCTTGCACTTGCACTTGCAGGCGTAGTGAAGCTGTGCCATTTCATAGGCCTGGATACTCGCGATGTGCGTCCGTCGGTGGGCAGGCTGTGCACTGCTGCAATTCTACAGATGAAGAACATCCGTGAGGTCCAGTTTGAACACGTCTCTGTGGACGAGGTTCATTGGGACCTGCTTGCGAAGCTGCCTTCGCTCAAGATGCTGAGGTTTGACGAGTGCACTTTTCTGCACGACCCCGAAATATCGCAACGCGAGATCAAGATCATGGCGTCTCAACTGGGTTTTCCGTACGATCCCGAATCGGAACGCGAGATCAAGGTCAAGGTGACCCATCTGTGCCTGTTTGACTGCATGGGATGTCAGCGAGTTAGTTCAATCATCGATATGCGGTACCTGCACACGTGCACCAAGAATTACAAAGACTTAGTTGTTGCCAATGATGGGAAGGATTGGCCGTGTCAGCCTCGCCTCAAGGACCTGCACTTCTACGTTTCCGAGGATGATATATGGGCCGGGTTGTACTCCGACGGGAGTCTGTTTTCACTCCTCATGGGAGCGCCACGGTCTCTCAAGACGCTATGTTTCTCACTTGATGTGTTGGCCGCTCGCAAAATAGCTGCAGACGTCTCGGAAATCATGTCGGAGCATCCCAGGGCTTGGACCGACCTTTCTTTGCTCCGCTCACTGACGCTGCGAGTGGACCAGGACGATGAAATGCCAGTTACGGACGTGAGTCAATGTCTGGCGTCTCGCACGGTCGCTCGATCACTTATCGTTCCGTCCGTCCTCCAGGAGCTTTCCCAGTGCATAGATGGTATGGACCCCCTCATTCTAATAGGTCTGTGCTGAAAGAATTCTTGTGTTTGCTTTGCATACGTCTTATTAGAAAACTCGCCCAAAGTTCTGGGTTTCCTTCGTGACAAACTTGGTACTGCGTGTAGTCTCAGACATGTGGATTATTTCGGGATAGTTTTCCGATGGGTAGACGGGGAGTGGTTGAAGGGAGTCTCATAGCAATATACTACTAAACCTTCAACCTTCGCTCGGGCCCATGACATTACGACTGCCATTCCCACATTGCACTGGTTGTTACAGTGACTATCATGCGAGATTTACATAAGTGCAGGAACAACTGAAAATCTAAGGTGGTTTGTCAACGAAATTCAGATACCAAATCGCGCGTATTTCAATGAGTTCGGCGGAACAAAAGTGCAGGGGTACTAATAGCGACGGCTGGAGAGCCCGGTGGATGGGCAAGAGGGGAACGGTGATGGCGAAGACGAGGGCGACGTCCAGTTGCATTGCAATTTGCAAATGAGCGGGAGTCAGTGACTGTCGTGCACTGCACGGAGCGGACGCCCCACGCCGTGAGGGCAAGGCAGGGTGAGGTTGTGAGGGCAAGAGCCCGATAATTGACACCCCATTTCGATTTCGTATGAACATTCAGCTCACAGGTGTCGACGAAAAGCAGAGAAGAAGTCTCACTGTATTGTCTGGACCGGGTGGGCCGGGTAGGAGGAGTAGCCTGAGCAGTCGAAGGTGGCATCGGCTGGTATTGAGGCTAACGGAGTTGGACCGCGATGTCGAGTGATTGCATCGGTGACGAGCCTTCCCCAAGTGTTCCGTCAACCCCCACGATGTGCAGTTTGACCAGCGTTCCATGCGCTGGGAGTTACTATGCGAAGCGCTCTCTAGCCCGGCCCAGGAGCCCTAGTTTCTGGGTATGGCTGTGGGTCGGGCGGGTGCGCTGAAAGGGCTCGGACGAGCGCTGCAAGTTGGATGAGCTCGGACGTGCAGGCAAGAGAGGAAGCAGTGCTACGCCACTGCCAGTGTGCGCTGGTCCAGGGTGTGGGAACCGCTTAGTTTTCACTGGACCCACCACACCAGCTATACTTCAAGCTGATCTTTCGTGTTGCGTGCAGTAGACATGTCCCTCTTCGAGTGGTCAAGTGAGTTCACAGTGTGATTTATCTCCTCGTTAACACAAACTTCCGCCGTTTTGCCCAGCTCCAGAACGACAGAGTATCGACGGAGTCTTGTCAACAATACCAAACGAGATATACCTTCACATCTTCGACTTCATCGCCCCACCTGGCACTGCAGCCGAAAACCTATCGTCTGAGCAACTCAAGATGTTGTCCAATCTTTCTTGTATTTGCAGGTTCTTTGCCAACATCTGCCTTCCACGCGTATACGAGCTTGTTAGGTTTTCTGGCTTCTCAATCCGTGATGGTGTGCCCATATACAAGGTGACACCCGGCTCCATATTGTCCGCACAGATTGCCGCAGAGCAGCCTCTTGCACTCGCGCTTGCAGGCCTAGTGAGGCTATGCTGTTTCGCAGGCTCGGATACTCGTGACGTGCGTTCGTCGGTGGGCAGGCTGTACATTGCTGCAATTTCACAAATGAAGAACATCCGTGAGGTCCAGTTTCTAGACTTCTCTGTGGTCGAGGACCATTGGGACCTGCTTGCGACGCTGCCTTCGCTCAAGATCCTGAGGTTTCACAAGTGCGTTTTTCTGCACGACCCCACAGATTCGGAACCCCAGATAAAGGTCAAGGTGACCCATCTGCACCTCTTTGACTGCTTGGCATCTGAGCGACTTGGTTCGGTCATCGACATGCGGCACCTGCACACGAGCATCGAGGATTACGATGACTTAGTTGTCGCCAATGATGGACAGGATTGGCTGTGTCAGCCTCGCCTCAAGGATCTGCACTTCTACATCTCGGAGGATGATTTACCGGCCGGGTCATACTCCTGGGGTCTGTTGTCACTCCTGAACGGAGCGCCGCGGTCTCTCGAGACGCTGCGTTTCTCACTTGATGTGTTGGCCGCTCGCAGAATAGCTGCAGACGTCTTGAAAAGCATGTCGGAGCATCCCATGGCTTGGACCAACCTTTCTTCGCTTCGCTCGCTGACGCTGCGAGCGGACAATAAGATCTATGAGATGCCAATCACGGACGTGAGTTAATGTCTGGCGTCTCGCACGGTCACTTGATCACTTATCGTACCGTCCGTCCTCCAGGAATTTTCCCAGGGCATAGATGGTATGGACCCCCTCATTCTAATAGGTCTATGCTGAAAGAGTTCTTGTTTTTTTTGCATACCTCTCATTAGAAAACTCGCCGGAAGTTCTGGATACGGAAGTTCTGGATTTCCTTCGTTACAAACTTGCTACTACCTGTAGTCTCAGACGTGTGGATTATTTCGGGACAGTTTTCCGATGGGTAGACGGGGAGTGGTTGGAGGAAGTCTTGTAGTAAAATACTACCATGGAGCGCTGGTGTAAATTACTGCACGCACGCTGCATCGATGTCTCGAACGTCCTGCACGCTGTATATGCAGCGAGACCTCGCGTGAGAAACTGGCAATCTAAGAAAGATCATGGCAAGTCGTATACACAAATTTGCACTGCTCACAATTGCTTACCACCTTACGTTTTGCATCGCGCCTGGTTTGCAGTAGACATGACTCTCTTTGGGTGGTCCAGTGAGTTCACAATGCATTTTCGTCTTGCCCATTGTCTCGAATTCTTGCCTCTTTTCCCAGCTCCAGAACGACGAAAGGTCGACCGAATCTTGCCTACAATACCAAACGAGATATACCTTCACATCTTCGACGTTATCGCACCACCTGGGACCAAATATCTATCGCAAGAGGATCTGGAAGTATTTGTCGACCTTTCTCGCGTTTGCAGGCTCTTTGCCAACGTCTGCCTTCCACGCGTATACGAGTTTGTCGAATTTTCTGAACCCGTGTCTCCTGCCGGTGGCGACACTGGCGAGCCAACCCACAAGGCATTGCGTGGCTCTACGTTGTACGCACATATAGCTGCACAGCAACCTCTTGCCCTCGCCCTCGCCCGGTCGGTGAGGTTGTGCCATCTCACAAACTGGGGGTACTCTGAAGATAGCTCATTGGCGAGCCGTCAGTACATTGCTGTGATGTCGCACATGAAGAACATCCGTACGGTTCAGTTTGCGAGCTGCCGGGTGGGAGCAGAGCACTGGAGCGCGATTGTGGCGCTGCCATTGCTCGAGGATCTGGCATTCCACAATTGTAGTTTTCAGCGCCTTTCCGCAGACACGAAACCCGAGAAGAATCTCAGACTTTCCAAACTTTCCGTGGTTGATTGCCTCAGGCAGTATTCCCCCATCGCCGCCGTCGATAAAGGGCACTTGCGCTCATTTCGCACAGATTATCAGCTTCTCATTTGCGGTCAGGTGGACTGGCTCCGTCACTCTGCCGTCACGGAGCTGTATGTCGATATTACCCATGAAAATGTATTCATGGACGACAGTGACGTATCGAGGCTGGATATCATCCTCTCAACAGCACCACGGTCTCTAGAAGTGCTGTGTCTCTTTTTCGCCGTAGAGGATCCTCCAGGAATGGCTCGAGATATCTTGCGGAACATGTCGGATGCTCCCACTGCGTGGACGAACTTTTCTTCCCTTCGCTCGCTCATGCTGCGAGTGGACAATGAGCGCCCAGTTACGGACGTAAGTCGAGTTGTTGTCCCCTGTTGGGTGGCTCGCATAGTCGCTTGATCACTTACTGTTCCCTCACCGCTTCTCTAGGTGTTTTTCGGAATATATAGCTGGGATGATGACATGATACCAGCCTACTTGCCCGAAATTCCACGTGTCCTTAATGACAGCATCGGTCCTGCCTCTAGTATCAGGTGGCATGTGGATTATTTCGAAACTGTTTTCCGTTTGGTGGACGGGGAGTGGACGAAGACGTCGCGTAGTGGGGAGCAATGAACTACCGTTTCTCATCTGATTTTTGCTTAATATCACAGCGCGATGAGACGTGGAATTTGGAAAGCCCGTGAATACAGTCGAGGAAGATATGTTATGGGTCAACATGGCTCGCAATCACCAAGCCCGCCAGTTTTCGACCATCCATCCCTTTGTCTCTCGGAATGATCTTACACGGGAAAGGGAGCGGATGGCTGAGCACCCGCGTCAGCTTGAACGCCTCTGAGACTCAGACTGGCTAGACGACTACTCGCCTCGAGAATCCCGTTGTCCACTTCAATTTCTCAGACCCTTCCGTCTTGTCGATCCTGAACAACGCCAGAATGCATACCATCGTAGACCACAGGGAGGCCTCGTGTCTTCGAGGGCTGCATGAGGTGTTTGTCAGAAGACAATAAATATTTCTAGCTAATGTCGCCGTTGATGTACCAGATTCGATGCTCGAATCCAAACACGAAAGGGACCTTGCCATCGTTCAGCCTACCTTGCTCATCCAAGAACCTCTCTATCATGAACACCTCGGGGCTTGGATGCTTGTTCTCGTTGTGCGATATCGCCCTGCCATGACCCATCACCGTCGTTGTACGCACACAAACTTTAGCTGCTATTCTTACCAGACATTCAAGATGATCGCCACACCTGCACCGAACTGGTCGAACGGGGCTACTCCCACAATTTATGCACATACTCATATTGATATAATATCTCTGGTCAGCTTCACTGGTCGCGTGAGAAACTTGTCAAACAGGTCCAGGAAAACCGAACGTCGAATAGCCTACCGTCCTTGTCCAAGGGCCGCTCTGGCATGAACGCCTCGGGGTTGGGATACTTTTGCTCGTTGCGCGACATCACCCTGCCAATGCCCGTCGTTGTCGTATGTGCACACAAAAAGAGCGGCATTCCGATTCTCAGACATTGAGGATGATCGTCATACTGCTTGCAGACAAAATGGTCCAGCGGATCCACTTACTTAAACTGTTGCCAGTTGGCATGCTTTGGGAATGGAGTACCCTTGATAAATCTCGTCTTCGCTGGTCGGCATAGCAGTGCTTGGAAAAGAATGTCAGCGAAGATAGAAGAAGGTACCATAAGAAAGCGAGCACACCGATATGCAATACTGCATGCCGCCTCATTGTCTCCCGCATGGAGGCATCCACATATGGCAACAATGCCCTATCCTCATAGTCTGGAAGCCGCTGCCACCCAATCACGCTGTCGATCTCCGCCTGTGCACGTTGTTGGACCACTGGGTAGTTCATCGTGAGGGAAGATAAAGACAACAAGCATCGCGTTCGTCTGTCGAACAGCGAAGTGAGATTACTCCGTGAGCCAAACAAGAGGAAAGTGAAACGAACCGTCTCGACTGCAGCTAGAGGACGTTGGTAGTTAACCTAGAGCGACCTTGAACATATGCGCGTGCAGAATGAAAAAAAAAAATAATAGCGCACCAGCAGAGTCTTTGGAAGCCTGCACGAGCTCCGGGCCCTTCGAATCGTCCTCCAGACGAAGTCGAGCCACTTTCAAGTTTCTTCTGAAACATTCTTCATTGACTCCCATGGTTCAACCTTATGAAAGCAATCGTAGTACCGGTGCGTTCACCGCCTCAACCGTGAGACACCGGGACTCGGCAGTGTGCTAATCCTGGAATCCAAGCCCGGAGTGCCTTTACTACATTACACGCATATCAGTAACTGACGAGAAGGAAGGTATGAGCCACCGCAACTCGCCATTGTAAACATGTTTCGTATGTTGGATACTTGCATTTGCATTTCCCACCCAAATTAGTGTCATTGAACTTTGCATTTTCGGCAGAACAATGAAAAACCGCCACTGTCACCAAGCTCAGCCTTTACATACAGCGAACGTCACTGCCTGACGCACTCTTGTAGGCCTCTCTTCCAATCAGAACTCTCAAAACTTGAGCGAAAAAGGAAGCCAAGGATCTCGCAACTTGGGGTCCTTGCTTTACTTTTGCTGGGACAACTCTAAATTATGGAGGTCGGCTGGGCAGCCTCTGGCTCGGCTCTGGCTGCCTCCGGGCCCTCGGGTAAATTTTCTGGTAAGTTCGAGCATTGCAGTACTGTTCAAATCGAATACTGAACCATGACCAGCCCCGAGACACAACTACGTGCATCGAATTTCGACATCCAGGGTCGGGACAAGCAATCGCAAAACTATGCCAGATCTACCGCATCCCCAAACGACACGTTAGACATAAAGTCGCTGGTAGAAGAGCTTGTGTAAGTCTCCTCGTTTCTGGTTGCTATCGTGAAGGACAAACAGGTCACTCGTACAAGGTCTGGCGAAGACAGCATTCAAATCCGAAAGCTGGGCGTCATGTTTAGAGACCTACGCGTCATAGGACTCGACGCCCATACATCTGTTCAACATAATCTCGCATCGTTGTTCTATCCTCGGTCAATAAGGAAGTTCATTCAGAATTTGCGTCATCCCCCAGCTCGCGATATCATCTCAGGTTTTGACGGTGTCGTTTTTCCGGGGGAGATGTTGCGTGCGTAAACCCCTCTCTGTTTCCTTACTGGCCCTGGCTTATGCATAGAATCTCCCTTCGACACAGTCGTCCTTGGACGTCCGGGTTCGGGATGCAGTACCTTTCTAAAAACACTCGCCAACCATCGCAGAGAATATCACAGTGTCCTTGGTGATGTTCTCTACGACTCGTTTACCTCGGATGAGATTGAGAAACGGTACCGCGGTGATGTCATCTATTGTCCAGAGGATGACGTTCACTTCCCGACTCTTACGGTCCAGCAAACAATCGACTTCGCATCTACGATGAGGACCCCAAGCGGTAGGGCAAACGACCAGTCGAAAAGGGCTGGTGCCTCGCGTACGACAGAACTACTCCTGCGCCTCTTGGGACTTCAAGGTGCCAAAGACACCATCGTTGGCAATTCGTTTCTCAGAGGCATTTCTGGCGGTGAGAAGAAGAGAGTGTCTATCGCTGAGGTCATGTCTGCAAGAGGCAGGATCGTTTGTTGGGACAAGTGCGTATCGTCATTTTCATTGCCCGACCGCATTTTTCATGTGGATGCATTTAGTTCGACGCGTGGTTTGGATTCGTCCACGGCGCACGATTTCATCCGTATACTTCGCGCTGTGGCCGATATTGCCAATGTCGCGACGGTGGTCTCCATTTATCAAGCCGGAGAGCAGCTGTTCGAGCTGTTCGATAAAGTATGCGTCATCCACGACGGAAAGATGGCTTATCTTGGGCCCGCCACAGAGGCAAAACAGTATTTTATGAACATGGGGTACGAACCTCGGAATAGGCAAACGACATCTGATTTCTTGGTAGCATGTACATTTCTGCACTTTTCTTCCATGTATGTTGTGTACTAACAAGATCCAAACGCCAGGAAGATCCGATATGGATTCCAGGACACTGTGCCCCGAACTGCCAATGAGATGGCTGCTTATTTTCGAGCGTCCGTCCACGGGCAGCTCAACCGGTCGTCAATGGATTCATACTACAGCCTGTTCGTGAACAAGCCGGAGCTTAAGAAGGCCTATGAAATGAGCGCCATGAGCGAGCATGCCCCTCAGAGCTCTTCATACGTACTATCCATATTCATGCAAGTCCGTGCAGTGGTATGGCGCCGATTACAAATATTGAAAGGTGACCAAATCACGCTCGCCTTTCAAGTTGGGTTGGTATTGATTCAGCCTAATTGGCGGAGACCATGCACTAATCTATGAATGACTATAGATTGCAGATTTTACTGGCTCTTTTAATGGGGATCGAGTTCCTTCACTTAGGGAGCACCGCGAATGCATACTCCTCGCGGGTGTGTTTGCTCTTCCTGTATGTATATCCTACAAAACATGGGTACAAGCACATTGATTGCCTTATCAGTCTCCTGTTTTGCGATTCTATCTTTTCCATAGTCGAACTCCCAGGTCTCTTTTCTCAGCGCCTAATCGTCATTCGTCATCAAAGAGGAGCCTTATATTACCCCTTTATTGAGGCCCTGGCTCACACCATTGCTGACATCCCAATCAGTTTCCTTGCGGTCGCCGTCAAGGCGATCATACTGTACTTTTTGGTTGGTCTTCAGAGAACGACGGAGCAATTCTTGTATGATATTTTCTTTCAGCATACCAAAGGTGGTGCGCTCACTTACAAATCCTGCAGTACTTTTCTGTTATTCGTCTTTATCACGACATTTCTGTTGAAATGTTGCATCAGAAGCATTGCAGCCTTCTGCCCTGGTATCTCGATCGCTATCCCGACGGTCGGCGCGACTCTTCTATTCATGATGCTGTACAGTGGATATGCCATCCCTATCAAGGACATTACTGGGGCGTTTCAGTGGCTATCTTATGTAAATGTGAGTGCGAAGATGTGTCCCGTCCCGTCGTCGGTATTGATATCACGTTCCACAGCCCCTCCGTTATGTGCTCGAGTCTTTGGTTGTCAATGAATTCCACACTATTAATGGGATGTGTGCGCTACTTGTCCCGTCAGGACCTGGGTACGAGAATGTCACCCTCACGAACCAGGTGTGCGCTGTTGTAGGCTCAGAATCTGGTATGGCGACTGTACTCGGAGAAGCCTACATATATGCATCTTTCGGATATTCTTATTCAAACCTCTGGAAGGTAAGGAATGTTGCCGTCTCACATTTACATAATGACAGACTACTCTTGTCACACAGAACTTTTGGATTCTATGTATCTTCGGCTTCGGCTTCCTTGGAACTCTCCTCTTCTCCACTCAATTCAAGAAGCAGAATGTGCAGGATACCACGATGACACTATATAATGAAGGGAGTGTTCTCGTTCCTGTCCACCAGGTTCCAGACGAAGAAAAAATTTCTCTAAACCATTCCTGTGAAAGGCGGGACTTATTGAACGCCACCGACAAGTCCATCGTCGAAGGCGAAAGATCCAATGAAGCTGACATATTCTCGTGGAAAAAGATTCTCTACGATATACGTACTTCTGGAATGAAGATGCGTACGCTGCTGGATGATATCTGTGGCTATATCACTCCTGGAACGTTGACAGCATTGATGGGGGAATCCGGTGCAGGAAAGGTGCGAAATCGGGATGTGAGCACTATTGATGCTGATTATTTGACAGACGGTTTTGCTGGATGTACTTGCTAAGCGCATCCCGGGCGGTATAGTGGGTGGTGATCGCCTAGTGAATGGATATCCGCTCCCCGCAAATTTTGCTTCCCAGACGGCGTACGTTCAGCAGATGGACGCTCACAACCCAGAGTCAACTGTTCGGGAGGCCCTTCTATTCTCGGCAAGACTTCGACAACCTGCATCTGTTCCGATGGCCGAAAAGGAAGCTTAGTATGTCTTCACTTGCATCAATGTCTATCCCATTTCTGATGCCTAGTTGTTCTTAAACAGTGTCGACAAATGCTTGGCGATGTGTGGCTTGAAAGCTTATGCAGACGCCATAGTTGGCTCCCTTGATGTGGAGCACAGGAAACGCACTACGATCGGCGTTGAGCTCGCCGCCAGAGTGAGACGAACAATTCCGCCCATTTTGCGCTTGGCTGACGAGGATGTCAGCCAAAACTGTTACTGTTTCTCGATGAACCTACCTCCGGTCTCGATTCTCAGTCAGCATGGGCTCTCGTTAAGTTTCTTCGTCAGCTTGCTGACAGTGGGCTTGCTATCCTTTGCACGTCAGTCCGTTCCACGAGTACTGTGGCACGTGATGCTGACAAGTGGTTATGTATAAGATCCACCAGCCCTCTGGAGAACTGTTCCAGCTCTTTGATCGATTACTGCTTCTGCAGAAAGGCGGCAAAACGGTCTACTTTGGCGACATTGGGGAGGAATCTATGACGGTGATTGAATATTTCGAGAGAAATGGCGCTGCTCACTGTCCCGCCGATGCAAATCCGTGAGTGCTGCCCCTAACTGTGCAGGAGTGTCAGCTGAGCATGTTGTACTCACTGTAGGGCGGAGTATATGTTAAATGTCATTGGAGCTGGAGTTGCAGCAACCCGCCAGTGCATGACTGACTGGAGTCATGTTTGGGCAAACTCACCCGAAGCAATCGAGCTGAACCTGCAACTCGAAAGTATCCATCAAGAAGAGTCTAGGCCCATCATGGCTTCTGGATCGCACTCCGAGTTTGCAAGTTCTTGGGTGAAGCAACTTGCAGTAGTCACTCATTGTGGTTTCGTGTCTTATTGGCGAGACCCCGTGTTAGTCTATTCGAAACTGCTGGGTTGCGCTTGCAGTGGAATGCTCATCGGATTTTCGTATTTCGGTGCCACCAACTCTTTGCAGGGACTTCGAGACAAACTTCTTGTGCGTACCTTTTATGTTCGAGCATAACTGCGGGGAACCAATGACATCCCTTGACTCTACAGTCTGTAATTTTGGCCCTGATAATGTGTGTGCTCACGGCACAGCAAACGCAGGCCAAGTTTATCGAGCGCCGAATTGTCTATGAAATTAGAGAGCATCCTTCGAGAATATACACTTGGTCGGCGTTCCTCGTCTCTCAGAGCCTGATTGAAATTTCGGTTAATATACTTGCGATTCCCTTGTTCTTTGTCTGCTGGTATTGGTCCTCCGGCTTCGACAATTCTCGCGCTGGTTTCTCCTACCTCTTTTACTGCATCATATTCCCATTATTCCACACCACGCTTGCATTGGCAATTGCCACAGTCTCTCCCAATGCGATCATTGCTAGTACAGTGTTCATCACAATGGTCTGCTTTATGATGCTCTGGTACGTATTGATTCCTTATGACAGGACATGTCTGGTTTGTATTGATGGTGACCTCACAGTGCCGGCGTCCTGCAGCCATATTTTCAATTGGGCTGGTGGAAGTGGATGTATTACCTCTCCCCATTTACCTATATTATTGAGGGTCTATATGGTCAAGGTGAATGTCCCCACTTTCTCCGTGTCAGGACCACACTGACGAACGCTCTTCCTACATCCTAGTTGCTGGTGACCAGCTAATAACCTGCACATCTACTGAGCTCGTCACCTTGGAACCACCCTCAGGGATGAGCTGTGGTACCTACATGAACCTGTTTCTTTTCTTCACGGACGGTTATCTCACCAACCCGGATGCGACCGCGCAGTGCCACTTCTGCCCCGTGCGATCGTCAAACGTATTTTTGCAGTCATCCTTCAATATCTCATATGGAAACCACTGGAGGGATTTATTTATCATTCTTGGATTCGTTGCCTTCAACGTACGTTGATTCCCCTGTCCTCTCATCACTTCAACTCCGTATTTTGGCACAAACCGAGACTGATGGTGGGTGTGACGACAGGTCTTGCTCATGTTTGCAGGCATGTTTTTCCGGATCAACAGGGGTACAGGCAAGGTACAGGCCTCAAGTTGATGACATGAGTTGGAGTCATATGACGCATTCTTACCTTTGGATACCTGGTCTTTTTCTTTTGTAAGTATTCCCCTCCGTTGTAGCGTACCGAGAGATGTCGGGAAGCTGGCCTCGTTTTATGAGGAAGGTGGACCAAATGTGTGCTATTTTGAGCGTTCCCATCCGGTTATATATATCATACTAACTAGCTGTCCGTGCAGCGTCTTCAGTATCCTCGAGCTCGTTGTTCGCGTCATATTCGGGGTTCAAAATATCGGTTAGATGATACACAGGCTCGTCCTTGCTTTGATACTACTTGGTCAAAGCGAAACCAATACCATCTCGTACGCTTTGACAGTTGACGTGACGACGATGGTCCACATACCCAGAATTAGTACTTCCACAATGCTTGGATCCACAACTCTGATGGACAATAGACACTCTCATGGGTATTTAATCCAGCACGTTCGGTCCCGTCTAAGTATTCAAACATGGATTCTCCTCTCTCTCACCGTGCTCTCACTGCTCTTCGCACCTCAGATCGCAAAGCTTCCAACGTTCTCGGCATCACCATCGCACGTGACGCTGCCCCTGTTAACGTTCATCGCCCGCAACTTCCTCCCCGTCTAGAACGGCTTCGCAGAAAATTGAGGCGTTCTCCGCCCTCGTTCGTATGGGACATCTCAGACCCGTTTGCATATCCCCCTCCTCTCCCAGCAGATGTTGTGCAGGCACGCATCGAACACGAGAGGCGATACGAGTCCGTCGGACCTCTCGATCCCGTCACTTACCACGATTTTGATCCCAAGTACGACGAGTACGATCTTGAAGAGGATGACTACGACGATTTCGATGATGAAGAGGATGACGAAGATAGCTACGAATCAGCCTACGATAGCTATGGGGATGATGATGGCGACGCAGATGACGAGGACGAGGACTACGATTCTGACGGCGAGGATACCGACGCCAGTCACTCGTTCATCTACAGGCCCTTGAACATGCCAATCGCGCTCCCGCAGCTACTCCACAGCGTCCCCCTCCGCTACATCACCTCTCCCATCGACTACTCCCCTCCACCATCTGAAGCCGAGACTCGCGTCCCCACCCCCCCAATGCTCCTCCTCTACCCCTCCTCCGAGTCCGAATCAGAGACCGAGTGCAGTGGTGGAGAGCACCTCGACAAGGAGGAACCCTCTTGGGCGGGTCTCGCAACGGTCTACAACAACATGGCCGAAGCCGAAGCCGAAGCCGAACAGCGCTCGCGCTCGAAAGTCCTAGCCATTCTTGGACCCGAGGCGATCTCAGCCCTCTGAATGCCATCGAGCTATCAAGTACAGTAATGATCATTACCTACACTCTACAACTCCACTCGTTACATATATAAGTATCTGCACAAGTATCATCGCGCATAAGTAACTGTATTCTAGACTACCACGCACATGGACACTAGCACACACACATTCCTTCACTAAATCTAATTTCTTCATCTCCTTTTTGCAGCGCGCGTGACGTTTCCAAATCCGAGGAACATTCAGTTGACGCCGTTTACTGTATGCACGTCTCTGCACTTTCCTCGGTAAAATCCTTCTCAATCTAATGGGTATCAGGGCAAAAGTACGTACTGCAGGGGTTCCCTGAAGACCATTTCGACGTGAGTGACTGCGGCTCACACGTGCATAGCCCAAGTAGCACCGGTAGTGGACGTGCTCGGCCTCAGTGACAATACTATCTTTATTCTTGATGATGTACTAGCTGGCGCTCGGCATGCTCAAACAGGTTGTAGCCTAAGTATATGAACCGCCACAGGCTTGGTGGTACGCATTCCTCTGCGCATTCCTCGTGCGCTGAAACATAGTGTATCAACGCAAAGATATGGAATTGCTGCAGCCATTGCCCGAAGACCCTCTGTGAGTGAGTGGACAGTGTCACCTCGAGCCTCGCGTACGTGGCCTTGCACTGGGATTGGACGTGCTCAACCCTCGACGGTCCCTCGTCCATTCGCTGGTACGTGTACACTTTGACCGACGGAGCTCGTCCGAGTCGTAGATTGTCACAGTGGAAAGTATCGCTAGTTGATACAGTGGCTGGAAAAACGGCAATAAATTATCTGTTCATTCGATCTCCCCAGGAGAGTGTTCGTACAGATGGGCCGGTCGCCATTCCTATGATCGTGACCCAAAACAACCCAGGAGAGAAAAGGACGAGCATCGACGAAACCACAAATGTTTTATTCTTCACAACATATCATGTACTAAGTCTGGGGATCTCAATATAGTCTGTCTCCAAGACCTTCGAGATAAGGAGAGATCGTCAATGTATCTTATACGATACAGACCTACTTGGAACGTTTGTAAATCTTATTCAAGAATGTGGTAAACACCTCCCTCCTCAACACCACCACCCCGTCTTCCACATCCTTCCCTTCGGGATCCGGCACCCCCGACTCGATCAATTCCTGGACCCTCTCCTTGAGTCTCTCCTCGTACACCCGATAGCGCTCCCTCATCCCAACAGCATCATACACTTCCTTCACTTTGGCCTCCATTCCCTTATCCCTGCGTCCATAGTTCATCTCCAACACTGCCCGCTGCTCCGGCGTAGCGACCTCGAGTGCTACGTTGATACACCACGAACACTTGTTATCCACAATATCCGTCCCGATCTTGCCGATCTGCTCAGGCGTTCCCGCATAGTCCAAGTAGTCGTCTTGGACTTGAAAGTACTCGCCGAGGGGGAGCAGGATCGACAAAGCGACGTCGTAGGGGCGGACCGTCGTCTCGTCGACGACGTACGACTCGGGTACGCCGCAGAAACGCAGTGCAAGCGCGACTGGGAGGTAAAAACTGTAATATGCCGTCTTGTATTGCGCGACAAAGGCATGTCTACGTGCAGCGTGTGATCAGACATGCATGCGGGAGGGTTATATATAAGAATGACAGACTTTTGGAAGGAGAACGTGCTCAAATCGACACGGTCCTCTGGGGCGGTGATGAGATCGACCAGCTGGCCCATCTCCGTCTGAAACGCCGTCTGGAGTGTCCGTCACTAATCCGCATTACCGAACGACGCGAGCAAAAGGGGTGGAAACGAACGCACGTCGTGAAAGAGCTCCAAGAGATGGACATAGTATGGCTCGTGTCTGAAATGTCGCTTGAGGAGGTGATAGATGGCACCTTCGAGCATGAACGCGTCGTTGATCGCGATGACGCCAACGCCTTCGACGCGGTACCAACAGGGCTGTCCGCGACGAGTGATCGACTTGTCCATAATGTCGTCCGCGACGAGCAAGGAGGCTTGCAGCTGTCCGCACGGTTGGTGGGCCGTGGCGAAGAACATGTGATGAGTGCCGGTCAATCCGGGCATCTAGCAGAAGAGCAAACGAAAACGGGAACTCACCAACTCGATACACCATCCCAGCGCAGCCGCCTTGAAGTACTCGTCGTCCGTCAACGCCCTCCCTTTCAAGATCTCCGCCGAATCGATGACACTAATACCGCGATTGAGTTTTCCGCCCGGGACGTTGTGCTCGAGGTTCTGATGTTTCCAGAAGCAGAAAGGTTTCAGAACCGACGCGCGCGTAACAGAAGCATCGGGGTTCAACTTTGCTGTCCACGCGAGGTATGAGAGAGAGACGCACCCGACGGAACCACGCCACGGCTTCGGACGGCATGTTTTCCGCACTCATATACTCCATCAGTTCATCTCTCAGTTGCTCGAACACGCGCTCAAATTCTCGACGTCGACGTTGTTTGGGATTGTCGGTCGTCGTCGTATGTTCGGTACCATGTATGCCCTCGAGGGACTCGGCTGAGGCGTCGGTATCGTTTGCGAGGACGACTTCATGCTGTGACCAGACAGGAGGAAGTGTATCTGGAGGGACGACCTCGTGGTGAATGCACTCGACGGACTCGGACTGACAAGCAATGCGTGCCTCGGCGGTGAGATCTCGGGCAAGCGCGAGCAGCACTAGTACTGATAGTACTACAAGACGCATTCCGAAAGGGTGGGAATTTCGTTGTTATAGTCTCACACATGTTTGGGATGACCAGACACCAAGCATCGTCGCGAGCCTCAGCGCCTCAGCGCCGAAAAAAAAAAAAAGCAAAAATCGAGGCGTGAAATGTCGGTACATGCTACATATTTGTTTCAGATTGACAAGACCACTCATCTGTACTGGTTTAGCGGGCGCAGGCTTGGTTACGAGGGCGAGGCAAATTTAAAGGCTGATATGATTGCGAAAAACTTCATGTTGGCTTGAATTGTAACAAGAATGCATTCAAAGCTACATCACGAACGTCGACGAGGGCAGGAGCGTGCGATCGTCAGTGACGAAGCAAACAACCTCAGGTTGACTCACTCGGAGTCGGTATGTACTCCGTTCAGTATAAAGCAAAGGTTGGAGTACTGAGGAAGGCATCCCTACAATTTTCCTGCGACACGATCTGCTGCTGCAATCACACCTCGTCAAAAAGGGAGATGTTTCGACTTCTTGTCTTGATCATATGTTATCATACAAGTAGAAGCGCGTTGTGGTGATAGCCGGTCAGCCGAGATCTTCGTTCCGTTGGGTTGAAACTTCCGCGTGCTGGCAAGAAAGTTCAGGTGCAACCCATCGACTCCGACCAGGCTCCTTCACACGAAACCACGCCGCTGATGAGAGGGTGGATAGATCAACTTTGAAGTCTATACACCCGACAAGTTTTGCGTCAGGTCTAATCGGGGTTGCGAGCACAGGCCCCAGTGGTCACGGATGCATGTGCATTGGGCCCTGGCAGGTACGTACGTTAAGTGTTCGAGATCTGGTGGGCAGCGCTAGTCTCCCGTAGGCAGACCCTTAGGCAGGAAGACAGTCGTTCCTTCTATCAAAGCGCAGAAGGCGCCCAACTCCCGAAGACCACGTCAACGTTCAGGAAGAAGTAAGTGCAAGTTGCGACTCAGAGTCTCGGACGGTCACAGTATCACGCAGTGCACAAAAGCAAAACAGCCATTTTCCCCATTTGGGCATCAAAACACACGAATGATTCAACCAAATCAGAAACCTGAAAATGAAAAAAGGACGAATGTTCGGGATCAAGTGAAGTCCGCTGCTGCGCGCCGGACACAGAGAGGGAGATAAAGGACAAAAGGGTGTCGGTAAGGAGAACTTTTCTGCCCCCCGGTCCTTGTCCCATGTCCCGCCTCACCCGGTTAAAAACCGGAAAGTTAGCGGGGTTCCGGCGCTGGAGGTTCTCCGCCGTGATGACCGGCGGGGGGAATCTATAACGAATGAAATTATTGCGCTACTAATCGACAGCGCAACCGAATTGAGCTCACATATAGTTCAGCAAGCGCAGGCGCCGCCGCAGCGACGAGGCAGGCAATAACGGTGAAAAACTTCATGGCTAATTGACGGACGTTGCAGGAAAATGTTTGTTTGCGAAAAGCTGCAATTGTTTATGATGACAAGATGATCAGCAACAGGGTTGATCATCAAAATGTTTGGTGAGTCATACTCACGAGCCGTTCAGCACGAAAATCGACGATAAAGGGACTGAGTGACGGGGAGCCTGAAGTCCAGCATGGATTTTATATCATTTTTATTCTCTGCAACACCTGAGCGCCCGTGTCCGGCCGAAAAGATGGGACGTTTCAACATCTCCTCTCTACCACTCAATCATCGGGTGTAGCAGCGCGGTAACTTGTGGTGACAGTTGAAACTACTTTGACATCTAAGTAACTCATTCGGCAAAAAATTGAAATGTTTGGGATTTAGAGGTGAGCTATTATTATTCCTAAAATCATCTGTGCATCGCGGGCTTGTTGATTTTGGTAAAAGTGGGAAACGAGGGTTGGCCATCTCATGAAACTGACAGGAACAAAATGATTGATGGCACAAACCGCCCACGTGATCTCCAGGAACGACTGGGTCCAGACTCGCTCAACCGGTACATACTTCGTCGTCACCAAGCTCAGCACGCCTTTCCTGTTTCCGTCGCTTGACTCCCTCCCATATTCTCACCCCAAATTAGTTTTCCGATCCCAGGAGTTGGCTCCTCTGCTAATTATCATCCCGTTGCCGAGCTTGACGACGGGAACGCCAACTACGAGGAACGTCCCTGCCTCATCCCACGCTGCACACGCGCATCCTAGGCTTTCCCGATATCGCCGAAGCCGCGTAACGCGTCCGATGTAGCCCACGGGTTCACTGGAAGCGATGTTCGGCCTTCTCTTGTTCAAGAATGTGCACCCCAGCCTCGAGCTCCGGCACAAGCCCCTCGATCCGTTCCTTCGCACTCTCCTCGTATGCCTGATACTGCTCTCTCATGCCGATTGCCTCGTACACCTCCTTCACCCGTGTCTCCATCCCCTCGTCCTTCCGCCCATAATTCGCGCCCAATATTCGTGTGTTGCTGTGGGTATATTCTCGTCAAATGAAAAGAGCTGGCACGAGCACAGGTGGATGGGGTAAAGAGAACAATGAAAGGAAAAGAAGATAGGACGCTAGTGTGACTCATTTTCGATTCCCTGGTACAAGTCACGATTCAGCCGGCGTCACGACGGTTGAATCGCGAGCTTGACGGTACGCGAATAGGGACACCTGCAAAAGAGCGGGATCTAATGGAGACGTTCTTGTAAGTCTCTCCAAGTCCAATCACAATCCTCAAATTCGAGAGAGAGAGAAAGGAAATGACTTTTTCGACATACCTCGCTTACTCACCTAAACTCCCAGTGAGCAAGGGGCTGGCTCAGGCCGTTTCTCTCTCTGATGCATCCGGACCATGCGCAAACTCACGATAAACCGCTCAAGGAATGAGCGTGCGACAAAGATCGGGAAGTCAACGGTTGAACGAAGGGGCGAGTAGCATTGCATAATTGTCATTCTCGCTATTGTTTCCTTCCTTTCCTCCGTCTCTTACATGGACTCTGCAGGAGTGTACTCCCCACAACGTCGCGTTCGTTAAACAGGATGGCGAGGAGGGATCCAGCGTTGGCATGTGCCAACGTGGGGACCTACATGGCAGCGCAAAAGTGCCTGCACAGCGCACCACTTGTGGGAATTTCCCCCTTCCCCCTTCCACCCTTTTCTTCGAACAGGAAGCCTCACTCTTCCTAGTCTCCCGTAGGCAGACGTTAGGCAGGAAGACAGTCGTTCCTTCTTTTAGGCACTCTTCCGGCCTCCCCACGCAACCAATCTATCCGGGGTCGCGCCCTCGTATCGCCGTCACGGTAGCCGCCCTCTGCGAGTCTGGCCAAATCCCTCGATAGGGCTTAGTACATAAGATTGGAGCTGAACCTTAAACGGACTCGCATGGCCAGCGGTCGGGGTAGCGGCAGCAGCCACCCGACAAAAGCTTTCGCAGGCTCAAAACCGATACCTGCCGCTCCCTTATCTGCCTCTACTTGTACTATACATCGCCCGCCCGATGGTCCGACCCCGATCCTCGGAGAGGCGTGTCAGATGGA
>JBBPOR010000285.1:0-27309 GCA_038091555.1 Leccinum sublutescens | reverse complement strand
CGAGCGGGCCAAGCAGCTGCTTCGTCCCAACGTGTACGGTGGAATGTTGTGTTTCGGTGTCAAGGGAGAGTACAGCAAAGTGGTGGACGCTCTCCGACTTGCAAGCAATGTCGCCAACGTGGGCGACGCCAAGACGCTTGTGGTCCATCCATGGACGACGACGCACGCGCAGCTGAGCGAGGGAGAGAGACTGTCGGCCGGGGTGACGCCGGATCTGATTCGGGTGTGTATTTGAACCAGTGCGATGTTGGAAAGGTGGCTCACACGTACGATGGCAGGTTTCGGTTGGGATCGAACACATTAGGGATGTCATTGCAGACTTTAAGCAGGCGCTGGATGTACTATCCGACGGGTCTGGAGTGGAAATGAGGAGCGCGTTGTAGAATCCCCGGGGAAAAGTTCAGTCGTTGTACAATACCCTGTCGCAGCCTTTCTTCCGACATTGTGAGTTCCGTTTACGTTGGCTCACTTATTCCATCACACTCAATCGACTTCGACGTTCGAAATACTGAGGGGTGGGAACTGGAAATGGCCGCAAAACCTAGTACGAGTGTCATTGAAACCACCGACGTTTGGGAAACTGCGGTGGCCATAGAAGGATGCGCCTTCCTCGTTGCAAACGTGCAACCATGTTTGCCTTTTTATAAGGTGCCTTGCCAACACGAGCAAGTGGATAATGAATGTATAACATTAAGTATAGATAGTCGGTGAGAATTTCCGGGGGAAATTTTTCGAACTAAGTAATGTATTTAAGATGTGGTACATATGGTCACGAGTTCTTGGTGGTCCATGCTTCAGTGATGACAGCGAGCATCTCAAGGTCATGAACTGCCATGATGGGTAGCCCGTCTCTTGCATCCTCTGGTCTCTGCAAGTCAGTATAATTCACGTATGGTGGGTACCGTACGACATCTTTTTCTCCCGCCCAGTCAAAGTCAATGATCATCAGTTTCGTCCTATCTTTATTGACAAGAATGTTCAAGTCGCGTATGTCTCCATGGACCAACTGGCGAGCATGCAGTGTCTTGAGCTGCGTTTCGAAGGCTTCTAACACTGGTTTGGACAGGCGCTCGGTGGTGGGCAAGTCGGCCAATAGATCATAGCCAACGAGATTGTCCATCACTATCATGTACCAACCTCCAGGGAGAACTTCGTATCCTCGTAATTTGGGGGCAAACCCTGACTTTGCGCAATGCAGGTGAGCCTCCTTCGAGTAACGTTGTGTGAATTTGATGCAGATCTGGACCGTCGGGTCCTCTTCTAGTGTACCGAAGAATACGAGCCTTGTCTTATTCCCGCCCTCGTCGAGCTGGTTCGTATAACGGATGGTTTGCGTGCTCTCATCTTCGAGAGAGTTGAACACTGTGTGATATGGGAGTAGCGTATCGCGAGACTGGTGCTCTTTCACAAGGCCCTTGGATATGTCTTCGTAATATGTCTTCAGCGTTCTGAGAGCTTTGCGGAATGCGGCCATGTGACGTGCCACGGTGAGCTGGATTCAGGTATTGGTGGAATGATAGTTGAATGCCAAAGGGGTGGAAAGGACTTGCACGACAGGTCGTAAGTTCCACGCTGCACCAGCGAACACCATGTATGGCCCTGAAGAAAAGCATTTCGTTTGTCAATACCGACGAGGTTGAAAAGGAATACCCACCAAAGACTACCAGAAGAAAACAGGGCAAGGCAGATTTCGACCGTATAGGTGCGAACTTCTTCGTTGCCTCCAAGTAGCATGAGACAGCTTGTATATATGGCTCCGAGGTTGAGGATCCCATCTCGTTCTTAAACTGGCCGATGAAGAAGGGAGGAAGGTCCGAATCATCGACGGAGAGGCTGGAGTCCATCACATAATTCGTTCCTGGGACCTTTGTAGAGAGGTCGAGATTGATATGGACCACTTTAAACACCTCGTCAATCGCTTTTACACTCTGGTCATCATATTTGTGCAGATCCGACATCATGTTTGCCAGCTTTCCAACGAACTGGTTATGATCTTCTGTCATTGTTCCGGTGTGGCAGTCGTCTTCAAACTGGCCGAAGACTGGATGCAGCAGAGTTACAGGAATAAGTTCTTCAAAGTCACGAGGACGGCCACAAGGTATCTGCGTCTCTTGCATGCGTTGCGTTTCACGAAACGCAGAAGGTTTCGAACTATCGGATGGTGACCTCTTTTGAGGACGCGCTTGGATGAAGGTTTCTCGCGCTGCTGCAATTCGATCCGCTCCTCCAAAGCCCGAGTGCAAAGACGGGTGAGGAATCGTCGACCCTGTCATGCAGGAATCAGAAAGTATCAGTAAAACCATGCAGTCAACTCACTGGTACTGGCGGAAACTTCGAAAACAACGCGTAAAGGGGCGAGAACTGGCACACCCAGGAAATTGAGCGCCAAAGGATCCTCTGTGAGTAGTTCACCGTCACCCGTCTTGTTAAGACACTCTCGGAGTTCCTTCTCATCTCCCGATATCCTGTATAAGCGTATATTGGCGTTGTCTACGTTCCTCAGATTCGGGTACGCGTCCTTGATGCGGGGTATAAATCGACCGGTACCTTCACCCGGTTGGATTGGGATTAAACTTTTGACGCTGAGATCCTCCCCACGTAACCAACAAAAAATAATCGATGGCGCATCTGGAAAGGAAGAACCAGAATCAATTGACAGGTCCAGCTTGGATCGCCTCTGCTACATACCCACTATGACGTGGATGTCGAGCTTGGGTGACTGTTCCGGGAAAACTGCTGATAGCTCATCCAGTCCCACCAAGCGCTCCCCATGCTCGGAGAGGATAAGTTTGCTGAGACTCTCTTTATAGGGTCTGGATACGGGAACCGTGGGCTTGTAAAGGGCCAGATCAACCGCGCCCACGTCGCGAAAAGCTACTGCTTTCTTGCTCTTGATAGCCTTTTGAAGATCGTAGACAGTCTTTGTTTTTGAGATGGTGACCGGGAATATCGCTGTCTCATCTGCAGAACGGACCCAACAATTGAGCGTGAGCACATCCATGCCCCGGACCGATGGTGGTCACAGATGAGTATGTAAGCGGTGATCCCCGCGACGCGGCACCACAAGGGCTGTGCCATAACGAGGCGAGATACTCAGTACTTGGCAGTCATCAAAAGGGCTAGCGACCGTTTGGACAGACTTGCGACAGTTTGTTGGGGTCAGACAAGGGCGCGCATGGATAGTCCACTAGAGCGCAGTTGAGGCGAAGAAAGGTGCTACTGTAGTATAAAAGACGCTAGTCTCGCGTTGTATCCCCCAGTGAATCTTCAGACACATCTTGAACCCCGTCTTTCGTTGGTTTGCTCCGTGTGTTGAACACCTTGCCTAGTACGCTAGAAAGTTGTCACATCTTTTTGACGGTTACTCTCTCTATCTCTTATCTTACTCTCTTCCCTTTCCCATCGACTGTCGTGGACCTACGGGCTGGCCACCCTCAAGTACCTCAACACGTCGACACCCCGAGACCGTAAGTTATTGCCTTTCAAACTATCAGTACGTACTCAAAAAATATCATGCATCGATACAGCCTTCGTAAAACCGCTGCTCGGAGCGACGTGACCGATGAGGCGCCGCAGCTGCAAGCTGAGGGTAATCCGGAATCGTCACTGTCCCCCAGCGTATCAGAAGCCGAGCTCGGGTCAGATGACCCTGGAGCCGGTAGTACACCGACGCGAGCCGCGCGATCTTATCGCGATGTAGCTGCGTTCGACGAAAAAACACTTGCACCGCGACGTCGTCGCGATGATGCAGTGCGCTTTGATTCTGCTCCACCGCACGAGGTGTCCCCTTCTGTCTCCACAGACGATGAGAGCGATAAAGCTGTACAAAGTGTATATGAAGCCAATACCCCTTCCTTTCCGGGCGAGTTCCGAGAGGAAACAGAGGTTCCTCATGTGAAAGAGCTTGAGTGGCAGACAGTAAAGCCTAGGCGTAGCAAGGTGGCAGCCCTCCCTAGCATTTCTACTTGCGCGACTGATCTCGAGTACGAGAGGCAGTTAAAAGCAATAAAATTGGCCAAGCGTGGCCTTACCACAGAGCAACGGAATACCATCCGAAAGCGTAAAAAGGCGGAGAAATCTGCCACCGATGTCGAGACCGACGAGTCCCCTGGCGAGGATGCAGTCCAAGCTAAGGGTAAGACCGTTGACCCCCGCAACTGGACGCTGTTACGCTCGGCGACCAGGAAACGGACGTCGAAGCACAGCGTAAGGAGCTGGATCGTTGGAAACGACGACAGAAGCAACGGACGGCCGAGCCGGCTCTAACCACCCCATCCGAAGAGACGAGCACCCCGAAGGCGACTACGAGTAAGCAGCCGACCAGTGCTTGATTGACTCAATCTTCCAAAAACCCGATCGAAGGAATGATCGATTCTGCGCTGAAGGCAAAGAGTCGTCGTCCTCGGGCCACTAGCTGGAGCCTGTGCAACAGATCGCGCCGGGTAGCTACCTGGGACGCGTATTGCATGGAAGGCGAATTCCATCGGGCAACCCTGACTCGGAATCCAGTAGCTCGGATAGCTCTTCCAGTTCGTCTGACCCAGACAGCAGTGATTCGGATGATAGCGGGACCAGTTCGTCCTCGTCATCATCCTCGTCATCATCCTCGTCATCATCCTCTTCTTCGTTCTCGTCCTCAGGACGTTCCCAAAGCAAGAGACGGCATGGGCATGGAGAAAAGAAGGCTAATCGGGGACGCAAAAAAAAGGATATGGTAAACTGAAACCAATCCCACCTACAAAGTATGACGGGTCGCCTGATTCACGAGCGTTTCATCGTTTCGTCACGGAGGGTACAGCCTATGTGGATGCTGGTCGAGTGCCTCAGACGCACCGAGCATTCGTGTTAGCGCACTTCCTTACGGGGAAGGCTCATGAATATTACCTGCAGGAGGTCTCTGACAACCCGTACAAGTGGAAGCTCAGGGACTTCTTCGTTGAAATGTTCAACCACTGCTTCCCAGTCAACTTCCGAACGAAACAACAGGACAAGCTTCGTCGTGCTTACCAAAACACCAAGACAGTTCGCGAGTTCGTTTCCGAACTCCAGGAGTTGTGGAACCTGATAGGTGATGTTGGCGAACGTGACAAAGTTATGAAACTGTGGTTCGGTTTGGGCTCTCACATCCAGAGTGAGCTCTGGCGAGACAAACTCAACCCAGAACGGTCTTCGTTGAAGGCTGTCGTCTCTGCCGCCGAGGTCATTGAGATCGCGCATTCGGTTGCCAACAATCAGGACCGCAAGTCGGGTAAGAACCGGCAGAAACGGTCTGACGAAGGCAACGATCGGGCTGGGACTGATAATTCGAAACGAGAATCTCAAGCCGCTGAAGGATCTAATTCAGCTGGCCCTAGCGCGGACAAGGGCGATCGGAGAGCTTAAGCCTGGCCTGGCGGGGAATTCGTGGAACCAGGGACGCGGCGGGGCAGGGCCCCTATTACTAGGGTCTGATCCCAAAAGGGACGAAAATGGAACCAAAAAGAAAAAGAAAAAGCGGTGATCCGGGCAACTATTATTCGGACAGAAATACTACACCATTTACCGCAATAACTACTACGATCCACGACCAACACATAATCTCCGAAGGCTTCAATCATCAAAGTCCCTGAATCTCTCCTTCTTAATGCCGCGATTACGTGCAGTCCTAGAACTCGGGATCGCACTTCACACGTGACTTTTGGTTCATCTTTGCCTTTTACCTCAAACGCCCTACGTGAGTTGCGATGTCCGATCCAAATTTAAATAGGTGAGCCATACCCAGAACTGCTTGTTGTCAACCAGTGACCAACATTATACTGTGCCTCTTACGTTCAACTTTGCTAGTCCTGCCAGACCACTCGAATTCGAGACCTTGCAGCTCCACGCGGGCCAAGTGCCTGATCCCACCACCAAAGCCCGCGCAGTCCCCATCTATGCATCGACTAGCTTCGTCTTCAACGATTCCGCAGTGAGCACCTTCCGAGTTTATTCGTCTATACCATGCTGAGACCATGTCCATTGTCAGCACGCGGCCGATCTCTGCAGTTTAAAGTGGGTCTATCTGCGCGAGCCAGCCTTGCGATATCTGCACCACAAAGCAACGAGTTCGAGCGAGGCTCATGATTCTTTTCTTTTCTTTTCTTCGCAGGGCGGTTGGATACGTCTATTCACGCATCGGAAACCCCACCGTCGTGCGTCTACGTTGACCACCCTGCAGCCATCCAGTGTTCCGTGACGTGTCTCCGTCTTTGTCATCCAGGAAGTTTTTGAGAATCGTATCGCTGCGCTCGAGGGTGGATTGGCTGCAGTGGCGACGGCGTCTGGCCAATCAGCGCAGTTCCTCGCTATTTCCACCATTGCGAATTTGGGAGATAACATTGTGTCGACGTGCGTCTTCCTTACGTCTCTTGGCTATCCCTATCTCAGGGTCTATGTATCGATAGGTCTTATCTCTATGGTGGGGTACAGATTCTATTTCGTCTGCTTTGATCCGTTCCCTTCTGATTCGTTCCCGCTAGACATACAATCAATTTAAAGGTTCGGTTCTTCCGTCTATCCAGAGACATCGTCCCTAATATTCTAAAGTGACATTCAAGAAATATGGTATCGGCGTCAAGTTCGTCAATGGAGACGACCCCAAGGATTTTGAAGCAGCCATCGACGACAGAACCAAAGCAATCTTCGTCGAGAGCATCGGTAACCCCAAATACAACGTCGCCCCGATCCCTGAGCTCGCAAAGGTAAGAAAATTGTGGAGCAGGAGTGTCCGTGATCGGAAACTAACCTCTACCATGCCATCAGATTGCACACGATCACGGCATTCCGCTTATCGTGGACAATACTTTTGGAATGGGAGGATACCTCATCCGACCAATCTCACTCGGTGCGGACATCGTCGGTCAGTCGATTAACCATATGCATATCTCCGTTCCAATGACGTTCCTACAGTGCACAGTGCAACGAAATGGATAGGAGGCCACGGAACTACGATCGCTGGTGTCGTCATTGACTCTGGCATGTATATTCCTTGACCCGTCATCAATGTGACTGATGCATGTCGTAGGCAAGTTTGACTGGACTCGTGGCAAATTCCCTTCGTTCACGAGCCCTTCGGAGGGTTACCACGGACTGATATTTAGCGAAGCGTTTGGGTCTACTGCGTTTTCTGTGAAGCTTCGGGTGGAACTGTTGCGCGATGTCGGACCCGCGTTGAATCCCTTTGGGGCGTTCCTCCTTATTCAGGGTCTCGAGACGCTCAGTCTGCGCGGTCAGAGGCATAGCGAGAACGCGCTCGCGCTAGCGACGTACGCCGTTCTGTCTCCTGTGTTTTATTACGGTGTTTTAGCTTACTCGTCTTAGCTGGCTCGAAAAACACCCCAAAGTTGCATGGGTGTCATACATCGGTCTCGAGAGCCACCCGTACCACGAGCGGGCCAAGCAGCTGCTTCGCCCCAACGCGTACGGTGGAATGTTGTGTTTCGGTGTCAAGGGAGACAACGGCATCGCGAGCAAGGTGGTGGACGCTCTCCGACTTGCAAGCAATCTCGCCAACATGGGCGACGCCAAGACGCTCGTGATCCATCCATGGACGACGACGCACGAGCAGCTGAGCGAGGGAGAGAGACTGTCGGCCGGCGTGACACCGGATTTGATTCGGGTGCGTAATGAACCAGCGTGATGGATGTCGGGAAGGTGGCTCACACGATGGCAGGTTTCGGTTGGGATCGAACACATAAGGGATATCATTGCAGACTTTGAGCAGGCGCTGGATGTGGTGCCTCTACAACCAGACGGGTCTGGAGTGCAAGTGAGGAGCGCGTTGTAGAATCCCGGGAAAGAGTCCAATCATTGTACAATACCCTGTTGTAACTTGTCGCAGTCTGTCTTCCGACATTGTGAGTTCTATTTACGATGGTGTACGTTCGAGATACTAAAAGGTGGGATCTGGAAATGGCCGCAAAACCCACGAGTCCCAACGCTACTTGGCCTTTGAATTCGCGTTCTTGGCGTGAGTGTCAATTAAAACCATTAATTGACGTTAAAGAAGCTGCGGCGGCCACAAACGTGCAACCACGTCCACCTTTTTGTAAGGTGCCTTGCCAACTTCAAGACATTGTGGGCGCAAATGGGCTGTCTTGTCATTGTCAAGGACTGTCAAATAATTCTATAATTGGTTGGTTCTTTCCCCCGATCTGCTTCGCCCTTCTCCGACTCCCCCCGTCGACTTCTCTGGAACCTTGCATAATTAATAGATTGGAGCACGACGACTCGGACCCACCCTACTATATGCGTAGATTGTGGTTGAAGGATACTCCGAGTCGTTCAAGATGTCTAAAAAGAGAGCAGTCATTACTAGCCATGGATCCTTGGGGATGGGGTAATGTTAACACCGCAAGTTCCATCCAGTTGAAATACGATCACCAGCGGTCCGAGTCCCACTCAATCGAGGCTTCTAGTGCTTTGTGTGGGAGAAGGCAAAAAACTTTTTTTGTTCGACTTCGATCCGCTATCAACGCTGGCCGGCCGGCCGAAGAAATCCTACTATCTACGCCCCCGATGGCGCGATGGCGTACAATATTTCTGTAATGCTAGCACGCCATTCCACTACACGCTTATATATGGGTAACTCTTGATCTAAACCCCTTATTCTCCTCTTAACCCTACACCACAGGCAGTGAAACGTGATGGCCGAGACTCCAAACAGGTAAGCTGTCCTTGACGGGCCTGGCCCAGGCTGTAAACGCACGATTGATCAAACATACGTGGGCGACCACGAACGCTAGACCCCTCGAATTCGAGACTTTGCAGCTCCACGCTGGCCAAGTGCCCGATCCCACCACCAATGCTCGTGCGGTCCCCATCTACGCTACGACCAGTTTCGTCTTCAACGATTCAGAGGTGAGCATCTTCGGTCACATACACAAGATCGGGGACTCATTTCGTACCCAGCACGGAGCCGATCTCTTTGGTTTGAGGTACATCGGTTTCTTGGTCCTCCGTTGAAGCGATTGGTGATTTATTTTCTGCAGAAAGTTCGGACACATTTACTCTCGCATCGGAAATCCCACTGTCGTGCGTCCATCACTCCCACCCTATCTTAGTCTTCCAGAAATAGATGTCCGTACCAGGACGTCTTCGAGACCCGTATGGCCGCTCTCGAGGGCGGGGCGGCTGCAGTGGCCACGGCGTCCGGCCAATCGGCCCAGTTCCTCGCTATTTCAATGATCGCGGACTCGGGAGACAATATCGTATCGACGTAAGTCTGCCTCGTATGTCTTGACTGTCCGCTTGCTCAGCGCTTTTATTTGTTGATAGCTCTTATCTCTACGGCGGGGTACGGACTTAATCTATCTGCTTTGATCCGTGTGACTCTGATCCGTTCCCACGTACTATGTAGACATACAACCAATTCAAAGGTTCGGAAGTTCCGTCCGTCCATCTCGGGATGTGTTGTCACGCATGGTTTTACAGTCACGTTCAAAAAGTACGGCATCGGCGTCAAGTTCGTCAACGGAGATGACCCCAAGGACTTTAAGGCGGCCATTGACGACAAGACGAAAGCCATCTATGTCGAGAGTATCGGTAACCCCAAATATAACGTGGCCCCGATCCCAGAGCTCGCCAAGGTAAGCAGTCCGTATGTGAGGATCCTCCATTGACATGGCGCTCTACTATCAGATTGCACATGAACATGGCATCCCGTTGATCGTTGATAATACTTTTGGAATGGGAGGATACCTCGTCCGACCGATCTCCCTCGGTGCGGACATCGTCGGTCAGTCAATTAACCATATGCATATCCCTGTTTCGATGACGTCCCTATAGTGCACAGTGCGACGAAATGGATTGGCGGCCACGGGACCACAATTGCTGGCGTCGTCATAGACTCTGGCATGTACCATCTTTAACTCAAAATCGACCTGACTCATCTCCACTGCAGGCAAGTTTGACTGGACTCGTGGCAAATTCCCATCGTTCACGACCCCCTCGGAGGGTTACCACGGGCTGGTCTTCAGCGAAACGTTTGGAAATGTTGCGTTTGCGGTAAAACTCCGTGTAGAACTCTTGCGCGATTTGGGGCCGGCGTTGAACCCCTTTGGAGCCTTCCTTCTCATCCAGGGTCTCGAGACGCTCAGTCTGCGCTGTCAGAGACATTGCGACAACGCGCTCGCGTTGGCGACGTGCGTCGTTTCGTTTTCCTGCCTTTCGTTCCAGCTTGCTCAAATCCGCCCCGGACGACTTTAGCTGGCTTGGAAAGCACCCCAAAGTCGCATGGGTCTCGTACCTCGGCCTTGCGAGCCACGAGTACCACGAGCGGGCTAAACAGATACTCCGCCCGGCGAACACCTACGGCGGTGTGCTGTCATTTGGCGTCAAGGGTGAAGACCCCAGTGTCGCCGGCAAGGCGGTGGACGGGCTCAAGCTGGCGAGCAATCTCGCCAACGTAGGCGACGCCAAGACGCTCGTAATCCATCCGTGGACGACGACGCACGAGCAGCTGAGCGAGGAGGAGAGGTTGACGACGGGCGTGACGCCGGATCTGGTTCGGGTGAGCATCTATTGTTTGAGGTCGCAGTTGCAATCGCTCACGTATCGACTGATCGTGGCACGGCAGGTCTCGGTCGGAATCGAACATATCGACGATATCATTGCAGACTTTGAGCAGGCGCTCAATGGAGTGTGACGAGCTTGCAGTGCGAAGGGAAGAGCATGCTGTATGCAGAGACGTTACGAAATGATATGCATGTTTGGACATGTTACAGGACAACACCATTGGAAAACGAGTGAGTGCGAAGAACATTGACTTGGTGAACTCGTCGTCGCCAGCACTCGGACCTCGATTTATGGCACACTTGAGTATGGCCCGGGATGGCTGCAGCAATATCCCAAGGTCTCACGGACAGTACCCGGGACTGCACGACCACCCGTATCACGTCGAAGCAAAGCGTATAAACACGCTCGGGGGTATGTTAAGTTTTGGAGTCAAGAGCGACGTCGACGTCGACGCGCGCTGTGCGTCATCGACAGGCTGGAGCTGGCGAGCAACCTTCCTAAAGTAGGGGACTGATGATGATCTCTGTGTCGACGACGAGCATTCGCAGTTGGCGTCTTACGCAAAGTGCTTGCTTGAGAAGTTCACATCGGTGTCGCGTAATTCTCTCGAGATTCTTATCAATGAATGGGTCAAAGGACATAACCTCGGATTGATTGTAACGTATACATACAACACTGCCTTCCTAGATCAGGCATTCCCCTTCCCCTCAGTGCACATGATCAGTAGCGACAGGAAGCAGCTTACAACTTGTTCTGGATTCTCGGAGGAGGAACTGGATTGGAGCTCGCCTTGAACACAGGCAGACTGCTATGGTACTGCTTCAAGGCCGCAACTGAAACGATGGGCGCCGAGACGTAGGGTTCTATTTTGAGATCGTTCAGGTATTCTTGAAGGTGCGGCATAGCCTGCGTGATTGCCTCATGCAGGCGCACCCGCTGTTCGTGGCGCGACAGACCGCCCACCTCAGAGTACCACGCCGAGTCAGAACAGATCACGGCGCATTCGTACAGATCGACGATCGGTTTGGGTAGACCCCGCTCGACGGCGGCAGCGTAGGCCAGAGCATGACCGATGGCTTCGATGGTGGATTCAGCCTGAGGGAGGAGTATGTTGAAACCTTCGCTGCGATGACCGCCGGGAAGCTGCTGTAGCAACGCGATGTTCTCCTCCAGCACCGACGCGGCATGTCGGGCAACGATGGATTCGGACGTGTCTGGGAGAGGGATGCTGTACCTCTCTAGCAAAATCTCGGAGAACAACCGGATGCATAGCGTGAGGATGTCTCCCTCGGAGATGACAATCCCCTTCATGTCGTTCTGGAGAACGCGGTCGCGTGAGCTTTCTGCACGGTCGGCTCGAAAGACTGTAAGTTTCACTGACCTCGAACCGGGCCATGAGGTTGTTTTCAAAGGTGCCCTGTGCACCACATCGTTCAGCAACCTCAGTCACGCAGCGTTGTGCGTGCCGGCAAACAGTCGCCTTCACTATGACGGCCAGACCATGGCGGACACTGGGATCGACGGACTCGTTCGTGACCTGGCCGGCTGCCGTGGAGTACCAGTTCTGCATCACCAAACTCAGAGCGACCGCACGCAAAATGGGCCACTGCTGAGTGCGGAAAGATATGATGGGGATTGGCTTGTTCTCCTTGCCCATAACGCAACGGTGCATCGAGTACTTTGCACCGATGAACGTTGTAATCCTCAACATAGATATGCAGGACGCGACAACAGACATCGTTCCACATGGCACGCGCCAGATCTCGTTCCACCAGGCCTTCAATGGAGATTCGGGCAAGGAAATGTCATCCAAGTTTGAGGTTACCAGTGCAGTATCGGGGACGAGCACGTGGTCGAATCCGGTGAGCGAAAAGTCCAGTGGTGCCGTGCCAGCACGAGGACCCAACCGGATGGACTGGACACCCTTGCACATCTCGTGTTTGCTGCAAATGGGTACGATGAAAAACCGAGGTCCTCTGTCCTCTCCGTCCACAATCAACCGAGCCATCACCACGGCTTCTTTGGGAATTCCAAAGGATGGCGTAGTGGCAGGCATATACCTACTCGTTTTTTTGGTCAGATACTGGAGAATTGGAGAATAACATGTACTGACTTCCATGCCTCTTCTCTAGGCGTATTGATAACGATGCCTTCTGGCGTTTTAGTAGCGGTAGTCTCTACGTTAAAGGTGTCCAATCCATGCCCTCTTTCGGTCATGAGGAAGAGACCGATGGTGTCGAATGTCAGGAGACGATTCATCAGTGGTTCGAGGTCGGGTCTTTGACGAAGATGGCGAGAGAGGGTTCCGATGGCCAACCCAAAGTGAACGAGCAGTATCGTAAACATGGCACCATCCAATGCCATGACGGGGTCGGTCATCATGGACCAATATTTAGGGGAACAATCTTGGACATCAGAGGCAGACAATTCTGTAGGGCAAAGTAAACATGGGCAATCAAGGTAACGACTCGGAGGACGTACGGTACGTTTGTATCACCAATTTTGTACGCTGGTAAGAAAGCGAGACGCACTTGTCCACGGACATGAACTTGGTTGGAGTGGTGAACAGAGGGTGCCGAGAGAGATCGTGAGACATGTTAGGCAACGATGGCTAGTGGCAGGAATGGGAACGCTTTGCTACCAGCAGAAAAATATCTCGAATTAAATAGTGTGCAAAGACGAGGTGTAACGTTGCGCCGCTTCCACTGCACCAGGTTGGCCGGTACGAATAAATTCATCCTTTTTCCGCCGAGGCGAGGCGCTGTTGCTTACGAGTGACAGATCGACGACCAACTTACACATGGTCCCATGGCCATAACGGGATATTCCACGTCATCGGCCCGATGTTGGCCCAAAGGTCATATTCACATTGACCTTTCCATCCGCCAAAGAATCGTCTCATTTATCGGGATCAGTCGCCGCTCATACTCAAAAAAAAGTGCACATATGTACTTACTGAGAGAAAGATTATTTATCAGTCCCAAAATACTCAACGAATCCACGTTTCCGATGCCGAAATGTGTATCGAACTCCTTTGGCCAGGGTTTGCTACAGTAGTAACTGTAGGGCGCAGTTTTGAGTGTTCTATGGAAGATTCTACATACCACGCCGCATGCCCGCGAGCCGAGAAGTTGGCAGCCGCCATCATGATTGACAGCTGCATTGTGCGCATGCACAGAAATGTCGTCATGAACCGCAGCACCGGGTTAATGTTGCTGCAGCTCGGTTACTAAATAAGGGATTTGCTGATAGGCTGACGGGCTGCCTGGGCACGGTCAAGGCTTCAGTTGGGAGGTCTATCATCTATGATGGCGAGAGAGAGTACGATGGGCAATCTATTCCAGTACATCATTGAGACTGCTTTGCATTCCGCACATTCTGAATCCTGGCGGATGCACTGTGTCTAGTAAACCAGTTCAATTAATCCCTTAAGAAGGGGAGTGAACCTACCGCTGTCCTGGACTCCTGGTCTTCATGGGGGATCTTAGTCGACGCGACGAACCTGTGGATCCGGAGGCCATGTCGAAGGTCCGAACTCCCCATAATAACGGCCCTGTTTCGAGACGACAGTATGTGAAATGCATGCCTACTTACCAAACCAGCTGTATCGGCTGACCGGACCTAAATGAACTAATGAGTCGGACCAATGATTGATCTGCAGGTAGCCGCGAATGAATTATCAGGTATGCCCGACAAAAACATGGTGATCCCAAGGGACAACGAATGACTCAGTGCGATTGCCCTTGACGTCCATGGCACCTATACATAAAAAAGCGACCAAATCCAAATCACATGTATCACATCTTCACCCCGGACGCGCTCATGGCCTTGGTCTCTATGAGTCGTCCGAGAGTTTAAGTAACGTACCCTGTGATCCAGACGTGTACAGCAACAGCTGGTGTGGCTGCGTTAGGTTTTGTAGCATCTTCAAGGTCGGACAAGGCAACGTTGAAAGGCGAGAGGCACATATTAGCTCCGACTCGAAGAAGATTGCCGGTTGGGTCGGAGCTGCCTGGGCCGTTCCGCCTTGTCCCGACGACGTTGAGCTCGTGCACTCTCGCAGGACCGAGCTCACCTTGCATTGCCCGTCCGTCGCCTGCCCTCACAATCTCCCGCCCAATGCGCTTCCGAGCTCACGCCTCTCGACTACCCGCACCCAGCACAGGGCCTTCTCCCACATCACCGACTCTGAATCGCCTTCATCTCCCACAATCACCCGCACTAAATGCGCTCTTGAACATGTGCACGCGCCCTGACAACGGGGCGCTTGAGGACGGATGGGCGAGCTAAGTCTTCATTCAATTTCATTGAGTGGGTTACATTCATGTCATCCGTCGCAACACCTCCTGACCCGGCGCTCGTCAGCAGCACCAAGTATATTGCCTTCTAGACTCGGCTTCCAAGTACACAGCCGCGCGCGCTGCGTCCACTGTGTCTTTGCATGGTAGATGCGCAGCGTCTTGCGTGTGTTGCGTCGGAAGACGCAGAGAATTATTTGGACCTTGATTAGGGTTTGGGCGAAACTCGGGGTTGGGTCCTGGTTTCGACCCAAGTCACAGAGAGGCAAATCACCGTCGTCGCACTACCACTACCGCCGTCGACCATCTTCCAACACCTACTAACGCCTTTCACCGTTCACTGCTTCGCCTTTGACCCCTCCCTCGCTCACTCCGCGTCGATTGGTCCGCGCCCTGTCCCACTTTTTCAGTTAGGCTCCAGCGTCTCCGTGCGTAGCCTAAACGCCTTCGAGGTCCCTCGACCAGATCAATAGGTAGGTCACCGTTGGCCTTACCGCCGCCGCCGCGTACTGGATTGGTCACCAGTCTACTCGCGTGCCTCACTTTCCCCCATCCTCACCCCCGGCAACCGGTGTCTTCGCGTCGAAACTGAGTTCCGACTCCATGAACGACGTCTCCCTTTCTCCTTCCCCGTCTGCACCACTGACGAACGGTCAGACTATCACGATGATGCGTGGTGGTGGGAGAGTGGTGGCTGCGACGTTGATTGAAGGTGTCAGTTAGGAGGACGTCGCGCGGAAGAGTGTTGTCTCTGTTCACCTTCGGAGGCCCTTACCCTCACCTTCGTCGTCCCGAAACGCCGCTGCTCCAGTAGGATCGTGTCATCCGGCGACTCCGGTCGTCCCCGCTCTTCGTATCCGTCATGGTCTGCCATCCGAAGCAGGCGTACCGGTCTTCATATTGCTCAGTAAACCAGTCAGTTATACAACCAGTAACACATTCGATTGCGAATCATATACAAGTGAAGAGATGTAATGTGAGGCAACGATACAACTATACATGCTAGACGAAATGAGATACGCACTAGGCACCAATATGTACATACAAAATCCTCTGATCAAGCGGAACCCTACGAACCAATGAGTTCATCGTCTTGTGGAGCGCCAACGCTGCTCGAGTGTGATCCAGCTGACCAGATCCATCCAACATATTCTCGTAAAATTTGGACACGATCTTGTTCGTCTCTCCGTCGTCCACCGTCCACATCGTCCCAATCACAGACCGGAACCCTGCAAACTGCATCGCCGACGCCAGGTGGATGACCTCGTCTGGACTCTCCTCGTCTCCGACCGTCGTATGACAAGCAGACAGGTAGGCAAACTCTGGGTTCTCCAACTCTAATCCCATAATCCGTTCCACGGTAAACCGGCCGTCGTAGAGTCCAAATGCAGAGTCAAAGGGTTGTTCCGTGTTTGCGATGCCGTGACAGGCATAGTGAACCCACTCGCTGGTCCTCAGTTCCTTCGAGACTTGGGATATACTTGATTCTGGACCATCAAGACGGATCAACGTCGCGAGACCCTGCATACGGTCGGCGACGATGGATAGCTCTCTACTGACGGAAAAGAGCTCGCTTTCGCCTTTGGCGTTGGCCTGACCTACAGCCAGGAAACGTTTCTCGTGTCTCGAAGTTGTCGCAGATCGACCATTCTGTCTCGCACGGATGAGGGCAGTCAGAGTGGGTGTGTAAGACGAGATGTATAAATCGGAGAAATTCCTTTGGCCTTTCCGATAAGGACCAGCCGCGTGCAATGGAAGAAGGCAGAACTCGGCAGTGGGACACCACCAGATCCGTGAGCAATGCGAGACTGTTGTATGTAGAAAATCAGCGATAGGTGAAACGACTTCATCCCAAAGGATTCTCAGGAAGCAAGCAAATTCTCTGCCCATGTCCATTGTGTTTGCATCCAAAATCAAGGATTGGAGATCCGACGACAGTTCCTGAACACGAGATTTCGTGATCTGCAATGGGATATGGACCGGGTCTCTGTAGAAAAAGACAACGAGCGCATCGCAAGTATGCTGGCTAGCATTCACGATGATCACAGGTCCGCCACTGGCAGCGTGCTGAAGTTCGGAGAAGGAAGAGGGAAGAAGGAATCGAGCCAGACCGGGTAATTCACGGATTTTGGTGATTGCGGATTCCAGATCAACATTAAGGCTGCACAACTTGTTGTGCTGATCTGGACTGTGTGAAGAATGAATTGTGTTGCGCATTTCTGATGACAGTCGAGAAAAGTCGTCTGCAAAGGCCTTTCCTTCCTGGCCCGACGCGATGACGTCTTCAAGAGGGGAACGGAGACGAGAAATCTGGTTCCAGAATACACCGCGCCCTTGCTCAAGCAACTCGACAGCTTTTGTTGCACGCTGATTGCGGAGACAAGCGGAAAATGCATCAATTGCCAGGGATGATGCGTGGTCCTTGAAAATCGGGAGATGATTCGGTATGGATGGCAAAATGGCGAGATGCTGAACGAGTATTCGAAGAGATGTTTCGTATGCGAGTAGCATTGTGGGATGGCAGAAATCTTCGGCTACTGAGATCCATTCCTTGGCTGCAGAGAGATCGACTGGTGAGACTGTTTGTGGGATATTTGACAACTCGGTGTAGAGATTCAATAAATCCTCCCTGTCCTTCAAGTCCTTTGACTGGGTGAACCGAACACGGAGACAATCTGCAAGTCGATATAATGACCGTGAACGTTCGGGATGACCGGATGGGCGAAGGTCGAGGGCTTGTCTGGCGAGTACGATGGCCTCATTGAGGTCCGTCATATCTCCAAGCTGCTTGTACTGATCGGAGAGATAACTTGCGATACCGTGCAACGACGCTGAACGATCCGGGTGCCCAGACGGGCAAAGGTCGAGGGCTTCTCTAGCGAGGATGATGGCCTCATTCAGGTCCGTCATATCTCCAAGTCGCCTGTAACGATAGTCGACTAGGTTAGCGACGTTTTTCAACAGCGTTGAACGATCTGTGTGCCCTGACGGGCAAAGGTCGAGGGCTTGTTTGGCGAGTACAATGGCTTCGTTGAGGTACATCATACATCCAAGCTTCTTGTAACAATCGGAGAGATAAAGTGCGATATTGATCAATGACGAAGAACGATCCGGGTGGCCTGACGGGCGAAGGTCGAGGGCTTGTCTGCCAAGGACGATGGCCTCATTTAGGTCCGTCATATCTTCAAGCTGGTGATAGCGAACATGGAGATACTCTGCGACGTTGTTCAACAGCATTGAACGAATTGGGTTCCCTGACGGGCAAAGATCGAGGGCTTGTCTGGTGAGGATGATGGCCTCATTGATGTCTGTCATATCTCCAAGCTGTTTGTAACGATCGCAGAGATAGCTTGCGACATTGTTCAACGACCCTAAATGATTTGGGTGCCCTGATGGGCGAAGGTCGAGGGCTTCTCTAGCGAGGATGATGGCCTCATTGAGGTCTGTCAGATCTCCAAGCTGCTTGTAACGATACGAAAGATAAAGTGAGACGTTGTACAACGGCATTGAATGGTCCGGGTGCCCTGACGGGTAAAGGTCGAGAGTTTGTCTCCCGAGGATAATGGCCTCATTGAGGTCCGTTATATCTCCAAGCTGCCTGTAACGATCGCAGAGATAATTTGCAACATTGTTCAACGAAGCTGAATGATCTGGGTGCCCTGACGGGCAAAGATCGCGGGCTTGTCTGGCGAGGATGATGGCCTCATTGAGGTCCGTCATATCTCCAAGCTGCTCGTAGCGAGCAGAGAGATGTTCTGCGACATTTACCAACGACATTGAACGATACGGGTGCCCTGACGGGCGAAGGTCGAGGGCTTGTCTGCCGAGGATGATGGCCTCATCGAGGTCAGTCATATGTCCAAGCTGGTTGTAGCGGTAGGAGAGATAGACTGCGACATTGTTCAACGACATTGAAAAATTCCCGCACCCTGACAGGCAAAGGTCGAGGGCTTGTCTGGCGAGGATGATGGCCTCATTGAGCTCCGTCATATCTCCAAGCTGTTTGTAATGGTCCCAGAGATGTCCTGCGACATTGATCAACGATTCTGCACGACCCGGATGCCCAGTCGGGCGGAGGTCAAGGGCTTGTCTGCCGAGGGTGATGGCCTCATTGAGGTACGTCATATCCCCAACCTTGCTGTAAAGATCGGAGAGATGCGATGCGATATTGTTCAAACACGCTGAACGATTTGGGTGCCCTGACGGACAAAGCTCTAATGCTTCTCTGGAATAGACAATGGCTTCCTCGATGTCCCCTATTGCTCCCAGATGTTGGTAACGATGGCAGAGGTGAAAGCGAAGTAGAGTCAGCGACCTCCATCGCATACAGTGGTGACCGGGTGGGCAAAGCTCTAGTGCTTCTCTGGAATAGACAATAGCTTCCTCGATGTCCCCTATTGCTCCCAGATGTTGGTGACGATGCCAGAGGTGAGAGACAAGGAGAGTCAGCGACCTCCATCGCATGCAGTGGTGACCGGGTGGGCAACGATCCAGTGCTTGGCGACCAAGGTCGACTGCCTCGCTAATGTAGTCCGTCCCGTCCCCTTGCTTAAACCTCGCGAATGCCGACTCTGCTCGTGAAAGTATTTCATCGACTGAAACAGTCTCCTCCCCGATGGAGTCCTTCATGTCCTGAGCTTTCTCATCCTTGGCGCAAGGAGACGACTGCTCTTTGGCTGACACCAATGTCATTTCAGTGCTCCTCTCGCAGACAGAAAAAAAAAAAAAGTAAGCACCTTCTGTTGTCATCGCGTCTCAACTAAAGGTTTGCTGGGATTCCTGTGTGGGCCGGAGGCACTTGCACTTGTGACTTGAAACGGTCACGAAAGTCACACACGCAGTGCTCACCGCGTAACACCGCAGGGATGCGCCACCGAGTCACCGACGAAAAGTTCGACTGTGGCTTCAAAGGTAGTAAAAAGACCCACAGGATTTTAACTTTGTATACAATATATTGATACTTAAAATTTCAAGTCTGTTATCCGTTATGAGGCGGCCCATCTGGAAAATGGCCTTTCCGAACATCCTGCCTTGCGCCGCCCATTTCCCACGGCCGTGAATCGCCACGCGCCGACGCTTTCGCCAGCCGCCTGCACCCATCAGCTTGGCCTCAAATTGCACATGAGAATGGCATTCTCTAGTCGCGCCGACAACGTGCAACATGATGCATGATGACTCGGATGATGACAATTCCGCAAGCGTACCACGACGTCCCAGTGAGGACGCCACGCAACGACACGACGTCCACGTCGACCGACACGACTACGGTGACGACGACGACGAACGCGACGACGTGGCACGGTGCCCGCCTCTCTCCCTCTCCCTCCCCTCCCTCACCCACTTCACCCCGCCAGACCTCGTCCATGCCGTCAGCGGACTGTGTCGAACATGACGACGGGGTGACGACGTTCGACTCGACTCCGACGACGACAAACGTGATAACGAACGCAACGACACGAAGACGACGCAGTGGCGTACTACGTGCGTGCGTGCGTCCCTCCTTCTCTCTGTCCCTCATTCCCTCCGCCAGACCTCGTCCACGCCGTCACCGGACTGCGTCGACGCGACGAAACGCGACAACGACATGACTCAGACGACGATGCGACGAACACGACGCGACGGCGGCGACGAGGACGAGGGGGACGAGGACGACATGTGTCGACTCAGACGACGTGGGGAAGCGATGACGGAGAGACGAGGACGAGGACAACGCTGCAACGTCGACAACGACATGACGACGCGGCGTGCTGATATCACCACGCTACGTCGGCGTGACGATAACGATGCACAGCGTGCATGGTACCTCATGGCTACAATGGCGGGGGAGTCTGCCAGCGGATGGCGTCAGCGTCCAACAACGGGGGAGTCCGCCGGCGGACGCGAGGGTATGACGATGGAGGAGTCTGCCAGCGGACGCGAGCGAACAACGACTAGTCAGCCCGCCGGAGGAGTCCGCTGGCATCCGAGATTCCGAGAGTATACGACGACGCAGGAGTCCACCATTTATTATTGACCATTGATACATGACACAATGAACATCAACAATAAAAGGCACCAAAACGAATGAGGAGAAACAACAAACTATACGGCTTTTTGGACCCACTGTATGTAGCTGCAAACTGGCTGTACCGACCGTCTTCCTCATACCCAGCTGCCACTGCTTTATCTCTCATGTCACGGGGCGCCTAACCCACCTTGTCTTGTGGTAGTAGAAGTAGATTGCTTCCAAGGCAGTTGAAAGCTGTTGCGTCAACAAGTCATCGTGTCAACGCATCGTCACCATCGTCGTCGTGGCGCGTTCAATGAGTAACGACAGGGTGTGGACGGGGACAACGGAGGTCAGGAATGGGAGGGCAGGGACAACGTGTTATGTGGTTGCGTCAACACGTCGTCATCGCGTTGCGTTGAATGAGAACAGGGTGTGGGTGGGGACAACGCGAGGACAGGGAAGGCGGGGATGACGCGTGATTGCGTCAACGCGTCGTCGTCGCCGTAAGTATCGCATTGGACGAGGCCAGGGTAAGGGCGGGAACAACGCAAGGGCGGGGTCAATGCGTCGTCGTGTCGTGATGATACACCGTCGTGTACGCATCATCACGTTGTAGTTGTTGTGTCACGTTGGACGAGGCCAGGGCGGGACAAGGTGATGGCGGGGCCAGTGCCAAGGCGAGTGAGGGCGAGAGGCCGGCCAGGGAAGGCGGATGAGGCGGGGGCGGGGGCAGAGCCGGGGCCAGCAGACAGGGTGACGCAGCCCTCAGGAAGCGTACCAGGTCACCGTAGGTGATCTCACCGCTATCAGCACCGGAGCCGGTCGTTCTTTCGGTGGTGCCATGACCAGGCTGCAAGTGTTGAAGATCAAACAACGCTAACAAATGATATGCGTGAAGAGTCCGAAAGGCATGCAGCAGGACACTTACAACGCAAGATCTGTTCAATCGCTGTGCCCTGCCGTGGCTGTTCTTCTGAGTGAGCAGAATAATCGTCTTGGTCAATTTCGAGCTCAAGCGCATTGTCGTCGCCATCGAGGTAGGCATCGGGGCCTTCGTAAGTGTCGCTGTCATCGGAGATGTCAAAATCTGTCTACTCAGGCATGGGTAAAGAGGACGAGCGGTGACTCGTTATATATGAGCCGGCACCCGGGCCCGTCGGACTCGCTCATGTGCCCACCGGTGCAGTGGAGCCGGCAAGGCTCTAGAGCTCTCAATCACTCGAGGTGAACAGATGGATTGTTGTCGTCATCGTCGTGATGGTGGCACACCATTGCCGTCGTCACCTCCATGTGGGAGAGAAGAGGGAGAGAGGGAGTCAACACGTTGTCGTCGTCACGGCGTTGTGGGTAGAAGGTGGAAACGGAAGTTCCGGAGCAGGGTGAATCAAGATCGACATGATGTCCTGGATAACTCGCGGAGACGGGCTCTGCTCGATCTTCGAATCCGTGGCAGAAAGGGCGTCGTCGAGGTAAGTGGTCCTCAGGTTTCAACGAGAAAGGCTCTCCGTAAGAAAGCGAAAGGTTGTGGGGTGATACGCTGCAGATAGTGTCCAAGGGTTCATGCCAGGGTGCGCCACGTCCAATCGTCGAAGTCTGTCACGGTCGTATTTGTTAACGTCAGGAATCAGTCCAACCATATCGCTCGCCAGCGTGGGGTCGACGCCGCCATCGAGATCGAAATCGAGCCGGCCGGTCGCTTGAGGAGCTTCACAGAAGGAAGGGGTCGTCGACGGCTGCGTTGTCGTCGCGTCAGTCGACTGCATATGTGAACCCGCGGGTCCATTTTGTCATACCCAAGCACTAACCCGTACCCGCGCTGTGGGGGTTGTTGCAGGTGAGGGTGCGTGTGTATGCGTCCGAGTCGTTGTGTCGGTGGGGGACATGCGTGCGTGCATCGTCATCGCCGTGTTAGGTTTCCGTCGTTGTCCACGGTGCGTATCTGCAAGCTGCTTGTAACGTTCGGAGATATGGACTGCGACACTGTTCAACGAAGTTGCACGATCCGGGTGCCCTGACGGGCAAAGGTCGAGGGTTTGTCTGGCGAGGATGATGGCCTCATTGAGGTCCATCGTATCTCCAAGCTGCTTGTAACGATAGGAAAGACGAAGTGCGACGTTGTACAACGGCATTGAATGGCCCGGGTGCCCTGACGGGCAAAGGTCGAGAACTTGTCTCCCGAGGACAATGGGGTCCGTCATATCTCCAAGCTGCTTGTAACGATCGCAGAGATAAATTGCGACATTGTTCAACGAAGTTGCACGACCCGAGTGCCTTGACCGGCAAAGGTCGAGGGCTTGTCTGGCGAGGATGATGGCCTCATTGAGGACAGTCGTATCTCCAAGCTGCTTGTAACGATAAGAGAGATAGAGTGTGAGATTGTTCAACGACATAAAACGACCCGGGTCCCCTGATGGACGAAGGTCGAGGGCTTGTCTGGCGAGGTTGATGGCCTTATTGAGGTCTGTCACATCTCCAAGCCGGTTGTAACAATAGAAGACACAGGTTGCGACATTGCCCAACGACGCTGCACGATCCGGGTGCCCTTCTGGGCAAAGCTCTAGTGCTTCTCTGGAACAGACAGTGGCTCCCTCGATGTCCTCTATGGCCCCCAGATGTTGGTAACGATACCAGACATGAGAGAAAAGCAGGGTCAGCGACTCCCATCGCACGTGGTGACCGAGTGGCGACGATCCAGTGCTTCGCGATCCTGAGATGGAACTCTGTCGCCCTGTGGGAGACGTCAATGCAAGTCCTGATACGACGTGGCATGACTGACATTCGAGCGAACACCTCCACCTCAAGGTATGTTGTTCACGACCTTGGCATTCACACCCATCCCTCTCGGCGAACCCTTCCCGGAGATCGCAAACGTTCTCGCCATTCTTGTCGGCTTCCATGATAGCACCTCTTGCGTCAAAGAAGCCGGGGCTGCAAGGCTGCATCTTCATTCCATTCAATACGAGTGGAAATAGCAACGTGTTGCCATGCTTTGGAACAAGCGAGTTTGGTGATCCTGTCAAATGGTTGAAGGTCTGTGATTGATAGAAGTTGTTAGGCGGAAGTGTCCCATCAACATCGGGACGAGAGGGAAAGTGTCTCAGAGAAACCATGTGTGGCGATGAACTGTTGCTGAACAACCCATAGCATCTCGACCCAGACTTTGTCAATTGCACGGACACCCCAATAACCTCGCTTGTTCAGGATCTCGTACGGGTAGTTGCGAATACCATCAGCGCTATTAGCAGCCCAAGCACCCATGGGGTAGTCCGTGTAAGTTGAGGTGGAACGGACGGAAGTAGCGATGAAGTCTGAGCAGGGTCAATTGCTTGCAGCAGAGCAATACAAATTGCGACGGACCTCCCCAGCCTTTGCCCATGTCTCCAGACTTTCCTCAATGCCAGCCTCCATGTCGCCATCGGGGTAGGGAGAACCAGTGTTCCAAAGGTGCGTTCAGAAACGGCTGCACGACAACAATGAGAGGGAGCGAAGGTGTACAGACCCGTTCTGGTCATCAGGTGGGGTCGTGAAGTTTCCTTTGTCGAAACTGCTTCCGTCCTGTGCATTTGCGATCACAGCATTATCCTCTACGCCACCTTTCTCAAAGTTGGACTGCTGGTTAAGTTGCCGGCAACCTCGCATAACTGTTAAACTATGAGAGCGAGCAAGCAGATCGTGTGACTGTACGTGCCGATGGAAGAGATCGTGGACCATATTACCGGGATATAATAACTGGGATATAGTTGCATTCTGTATCCCTTGGCTTGTATCATTGACTGCGGACTTGTGATCCCTGTCAATACTGAAATCTTTAGTGCAAGGAAGAGCATGCCATCCCGCCGAGGAAGCCGCGGTGTTACCAGATTCCTGTACGATTTTTCTACCATATGACAAGAGGCATGAGGCCCCACCTGAAAGAATGTGTTAGATCACGAAATCCAAGGGAAAAAAGCGCATATACTCGGTTGACCATGACTGGCAGCCTTCTTGACTGCAGCCTCTGGGGAGTCGTTGGTACCCCAAGGGAAAACAAGGTAGGAAGCCTTGGTCAATTCAGAAGCCTGGTGTTCTTTGGAGTAGTAGCATACGACGACTTGGAACCTAAGGAAAGACGTCGATGAGAAAATGGTAGTCAAGGACAAGCCGCACTTGCCTGTCATCCCGATGGCTTTACCCAGTCCCCTTCCTTGGGTGCAGAGGCCACCGAGTCAAAGGAGGAATGAAAGCACCAAGGTTGGGGAGGCGGTCGTCTGTCTTCGGGACGGGTAAACAAAACACGATTGATTGTCAACAAGAGACGCGAGTTGGAGTCCGCACTCACCCCCGTCATTCAGCATTGGCATCGGAGAATCGCTCGCCCAATCGACGACGCTGACGATGCGGCACGTGGGGAGTCGACGCCGTAATGGCGGGTTCATGTTCTATCTTGACCTGTAGCAGGATGAGAAATGTGGGAGACGTGGTTTAAGTATACATACACGGTGAACCAACTCGAGCTTGACGCCGTGTTCAGTGAGGACCTGCATCCAGACGACTTGAGACTTGACCTCGCTGACGGGCACCGGGCAAGCTAGTCAACGACATGCAGACAGTGGTGTGTTCCCCTGGGTTCCTAGGTGATGTCGATGTTGCTGGCATGTTACCCTGGAAAGAACCATAGGCAGGGTGACTCTCTGGGAGAGCGGAGGCGAGGAAAGTCAAGAGTGGGCGTCTCGGGTCCATGTCGGCCTTGCCCGAACGAGTGGAAGAGGAAAGGAAGGGCACGCTAGCATAATTTGAGCCGTGGATGTGCTTGAGATTGGCAAGGCCATGGGCAACCCTCGTGCGGTCTGCGGGAGTGAGGGGTATCTGGAGGAGGGAGCGGTGAACATCGAGAGCGGATGCCCGGCGTGGGAGTTAGTCTGAGAGTACTTGATGAAGACGCGCTCCCTTGATCTCTATTCGTGCGAGCACCCCGTGGTCTAGACATGTACGACAGCGACAGTCTCCCGCCTGCCTCGTCCCAAGGTCGCCCTGAAAGTACTTAGCCCCCGCTAGCAGAGTGGTCTCGCTCATCTCACCGGACCGTCACCTTGGATTAATGCCCATCGCCCTTACGCCGCTTCGCCTCACCAGACCCTACAATCACCAACTCCAATGCGCTCGGGAGCTCAAGCCCCACCCTCTCACACATCACCGATCGGCCCTCACCTCCCACAATCACCCGCCCCGAATGCGCGCTCGAGCATGCACACGCGCCCTCACCACGAAGGTGCTTGAGGGACTGTGAGGGGCGAGATGGGGATGTACGCGCGCACGCACATGCATGGGTGTGCAATATGCCCCTGTCTTCATGGTGTAGTTTGACCGAGGCTTGACCCGACTTTCCGGCACCCGGGCTCAGGCCACAGCACGCTCTCGTCCAGTGGGGTCAACAACGCCAGACTATTGCCTTCTTGACCTTAGACGGGCTTCCACTCGCACTGCCGCGCGCGATACATACCTCTACCATGTCTTTGCACGGTAGATGCGCAGCGTCTTCTCACTGTTGCGTTGTTCGTGAACGGATCGGAAGATACAAAGTTGAACGAAACTCGAGGTTGAGTTGTGTCGCAGGGCAAACCGAGACCGGATACCCTCATCAACCACCGCCGTCGACCATCTTTCGACACCGACTAAGGCTTTTCACGGTTCACTGCCTCGCCTTCGACCCCCGCCCTCGCTCACTCCGCACCCTGTCCCACCTCTCCAGTTCCTCCAGCGCCTCCGCGCGTGGCCTGAACGCCCTCAATCAGATCAATTCAGGTAGGTCCCCGTCGGACATACTGACCTTACCAGGGTCTCCACCGCCGCGTACTCGTACCTCGCTGTCCCCATCCTCACTTCGCGTCAAAACAGAGTTCCGACATGGACCAAATTTCGCTTCTCCTTCCCCGTTGGCACCACCGACAAACCGTCAGACGATCACGATGATACGTCGTGGTGGGAGAGTCAGTTCAGTGGTGGCTGCGATGTTGATTGAAACTGTGAGTGGAGGGATGACGCGCAGAAGGGTGTTGTCTCTCCTCACCTTCGGAGGCCCTCACCTTTGTCGTCCCGAGACGCCGCTGCTCCAGTAGGATCGTGTCGTCCGGCAACTCCGGTGGTCCTCAATCTTCGGTCTCGCATTCGTCATGATCTGCCATCCGAAGCAGGCGTACCACTCACAGTGCGTCGATGACGGGTCGTGATATCGCTCAATCACCTGCACAACCAGTAACACATTCGACAGAATTATATACAAGCGAAGAGACGTAGTAAACGTGAGACAACCATACAACGATACAGGCTTAGCAGACATCATCGCGATAGGCACTAGGCACCAATATGTACATACAGAATCCGCTGATCGAGCGGAACACTGCCAACCAATGAGTTCATCGTCTTGTGGAGCGCCAACGCCGCTCGAGTGTGATCCAGCCGACCAGATCCATCCAACATATTCTCGTAAAACTTGGACACGATCTTGTTCGT
>JBBPOR010000284.1:0-27342 GCA_038091555.1 Leccinum sublutescens | reverse complement strand
TCGTCCTCAGATTCAGCAATCATGAACGTAGGACTCAACACTTTCTCGGGTTCCTCGGGCTCAGGCTCCGCACGCCCCTTGCCCTTGTCCACCCGCGGCGTCAGCGGCAAGTCCCCGTTATCGTGCACCGTCGTCTCCTCGTTCACACCGACATTCTGCAAACCATCGGTCTTCAATCCAAGACCGCGCATGGCTGACCGACGAGCCGCGCGCGACGTGAGCGTGTCGATCCCGGCGTTCAGCCCATCGCACAACCCGAGGAACCGCTCCAACTTGCTCTCGTCCGCCGACGTCGCGCTCGATTGGATCTGAGCCGTCAGAGCCTCGACAGTCTCGCGCGCCCTCTCAACTAATTCCGATTCCAATTCCAGTTCGTGTTCCGTTCTGGTCCCCATCCACGATCCTATACGCGCGCCCGCAGCAACGCCCGAACTCGCCTGTCGAGCACCACCCTCATCGATCTCAACCTGGATCTGCGCCAACAGCGCTTCCGCACGCGATAGCGAGTCCGTCTACAGCGCAAAGAGATAGTCCCATCAGTACATTCATTACCCCAATTCGAACGCAAACGTACCTTGCCATGAAGGTCGTCTCCCATCCGAATCGACCTCGCCAGCTCGCTCTCCTCAATCAACCCCCACATGCTCTTGCTCGGCCCCTTCCCGCTCGTCGGGAGTGCCCCTCCTTGGTGACCATGCCCGTTCACGTGTCCTTGTCCATGTCTGTGTCCATCACCAGCCCCACTCGCACTCGCTCCCCGTGCCGCCCTCTCCGCCTCCTCGGTGTTCCTCACACACGTATTCAAAATATCGCGACAGATCCTTGCAAACTCTTCATTGTCGGGGGGTATGTTTAGATCAAGACATCGCATCACATGATTTGCTTTCAGACCCTTGCTGAGCGCCATTACTCCCGCCAGATCGATGTTGTTCGAGGTGAGGTCGAGATGGAGGAGAGATGTCGACTCGGGGAGGAACTCGGCGAGGGCGATGGCACCTTGAGAGGTGAGTTGGGTGGAGGACAGGAAGAGACGTTTGAGGGCCGTGTTAAGCGTAAACGCTGTGCGCAACGATTGGATCTTAGAAAGGTGGCGTTAGAGGAGAGCTGCAGTCAAAGATGGGTGAGAAACGTACGCCTTCGAGGGCTGGCCCCGAACAGGGATTTCGACTGAGATCGAGCGTCTCCAAACACAAGTTATATTTCTAGTAGTCGAAAGATTTGAGCAGAAAAGGAGTGGTAGAATGAAAGACGAGACACACGAGAGCTTCAGCGATCGCCATCAGACATTGGATGTCCAGCTTGTTCTCGCTCAGATTGAGCACTTTTAGCGTTCGATTCCGTTTCAACACTTGTGCGAGGTACGTCACCCCAGACTGAAAACAACGACTCGCACATCAGCGCGCGCGCCACACACGTACACGCAGCGACACGACGTACCCGAAGATCATTCCCTCGCAGATCGAGCGTCCGGAGCGCTCCTAATCGCGGCAATGTATCCAACGCTCGAACCTTGTCCAATAATGCCGCGCTAGGGCCATCTTCATGCCGTGCCGGTGCTCCATTCATACCTACTCCCTCGGCCCTTGCAGCAGCTGGCACTGGATGTCGGGTTGTGACCCCTCCATGCGAGTTGGAAGTGATGATGGGGACCGGCTGGCCCATAGCGGAAAGCGGATTCGGAGGCTGTGTCGTGGCGGTACGTTTTGATCGGGGGATATATGGCGTATAAGTCGTTTGATGTCCTAGAGCAGACGGGTGTCGTGGAGGTGGGGGTATGGGTTCGGTGCGCGTCGGAGGGGGAAGGTAGATAGTGTTGGGGAGTGGAGAGGCCGGTGGAGACGTGAACGTAGAAGACGCGGGAGACGTGGATAACGATGGGCTTGGGGGCACGCCGAGACCGGAACCTGGTACGACATCGGGGTAGTCGCGGATCATGAGGGCGAGCGCTACGGCACCACCGCCCGTCGCTGTTACCCTGTTGTGTCGGAGGGATATGTTTCGCAAGGACGATGTCCGGACCGCGCGAGCTAGGGGGGGTCATGGTCAAGCAGAGTCGCGGTAGAAGGACACTCACCGAGAACTTCAAGCCCGTTTGGACGGAGCGAGCAATCATCTAAGCGGAGTGAAACGAGGCCAGATTCGGGGGCAGTGGTCAGGCACACGACGAGGTAGTCGACGGCTTTCTTGTCCAGGACAGTGGATGAAAGATCGAGAAATTGTAGACTCTTGGCCTGTCATACAGACATTAGCGTCTCCTCCTCGACAGGTGGAACATACGAGGTGACGCACCTGCGAAGCATATGCACCTATCAATTTGAACGCGGATGGTTTCAGCCGACGGTTGGATGCGACCGACAAGTACTCAAGCGATCCCGGAATCAAGAGCGCGTGTAGTATCGGTTTCAACTTCTGTCCGAGAATTAGCACGGTGCCTTGAAAAAGGAATCGAATCGACACACGGAGTCATCCAAATCACACTCCCTCAGCGTCAACTTGCGAAGCCCCCACTCGATGTTGAACACATCCGACAGAATAGCAGCGGTCGACGGGGTGAGCTGCACGCCAGACAGGTCCACTGAGCGAGGTTTCGTCGAGGATGCCCGCTAGGAATGAAAAGAAAAAAAAAAGTTAGCGCGCGCGTTCACCGCGGTGTAAGGAGAATCCAAGCAGACACCTTAAACGCAGCGGATACGGCAGGATCCAGTTCCTCCTCTCTCGACGCGCAGCATTCTCTGTAAAATGACTCGACCTTGTCGAGATTCCACCACTCCTCCGTCTCGTCCGGACCTATCGAGTTCCCTCTCACGATCCGCCTTCGTCTCTCTGACTCCTTCTCTTCTACAGTTCGCTTTTCGTCCTTGAGCGATGGGGTCGATGGTGGATTGAGGGTCGATATCGGGTAGACGGTCGCGAGCTGCGGAAGAATGAAATGAGCCCTTTTGAGCGGTTTGGTCGCATCTTCGGCGGGAGGTTGGGTAGGTTGGGAGGGCAAGAAACCCTTGATACGACTGAGAATGCCTGTCTGTGTGGGTGTTGGACGTTTGAGGATTGATTTTCCGGGTATTGGGATTGTGACGGCCGAGGAGGAGGGTGAGCACGAGGAGGTGGTCGTCATGACGGCAGACTGAGTGTTTGCGAACGTTCAGACCTGATTTTGGATGAGAATTATTTCTTCAATCCGGGTCGTTGCAAACATCCGAGATCAAGACTAGTAGTAGTAACTGCTGCCGAACCATGCCAACCGTTGAGCCAGAGCAACTTCACTTCAGCCAAATTCATTTGTCACAACAGTCTCAAAAACCAACGTACAGTCGGGGATGAGTAAGTACATCTACTACTATTCCCTGGCAAGTTCATCCGCCCCATGAACAACGCCGTCGTCGTATCCGAAGGGGGTCAAGTTTGCCGGCAGGTAATACTTTGAATGCTCAGTGACACGTTAGGCTGATGGAGTGGTCGAAGAAGACGGAGTGTGAGCGCAACATAGTCTAGTCTTAAAAATTCAACAACACTCACCTTTGTTATATAGAACCGCCCAAACGCTATCAGCTCCTCTTCCCGCTCAGCATACCGCAACGCCGTTTCGCGCGTATGCCCGCAAGCTGTTATGAACACCCTCTCCTCGCCACCGCCTTATCAGATCTCCTTCAAAAACTCGTTGTCCTTGCTCAAATGAAAACTACTTCATCGTCCCCAGAAATGCGAGGCCCGACCGCATGCAGATACGCCAGCCTCGGGTGCTCGTCACGCAGAGCAGCAGCAAGGTATACAAACGTTGGACGAGGATTCTTCATCTTCATGTCTGACAAAACACAGACGTGAGTATACAACTGGAACAGCGTGCAGATCCCTGCGGCTCGGACGACCTCTCATCTTGATAAGTGCTCCACGGACTGATCCGAAAGCTAACTCGGTTTTGGCCAACAGCATCCACCACCGCCTTGACGATCTCGCTCCCAAACCTCGTGCGGCCTTCTTCGTCTCCACCCGTTGGACACCGTCTGGAGGAACTGGTCCACCAGGTAACCGTCTGCGCAGTGTATCTCCACACCGTCGAATCCCGCCCGGAACACGGCGTCTCTTGCCGCTCTCGCGTACGCGACGATGTACTCTTTGATCTCATCCTCGGTCAACGGGCGCGGTGCTTTCGACTTCCCGGACAGCGCGAGGTCCGACGCAGACACGTACGTCAAGGGAGGCACCTGCTTCTCAAAGACGCTTGTATCTGCAGCGCGACCCAGCGTCCAGAGTCAGAGGAAAATGTACGATCCCTTGGCATGGACCGCGTTCGGCGTGACCTAAATCATCATGCACGGGTCAGGATTCAAGAATTCGATGAGACCCCCAGACAAGTCGCATACCTTTTACTTCCTGGCGAAGGTAGGTACCATCTTGATCAGCATCGGTATTGTCGTGATACTTGGGGCGCCCTTTGGGTGGCAAAAGGTGACGACAGCTGCTGCATCCTACCAACCAATACCGATAGTGCATATACAACCTCACCCCGATAGACTTAGAGCAGCTTGCAAGGAACAGTATCATATTGGGGATATTATTGAGGGTGGGGACTAGATATTGGCACAATAATTACCAGTATTGTAATCATACGGTAAATAGTGACAGATGTACTACGAGCCCTGCTAGAATTTCATCTAGAAAAATTGTCCGACCCTCCAGGTGGCTGCCGTCTTCGTTTCACTCATCATACTCATCATCAAGGTCAAGCCTGTCTGGCCCCGTGTTTTTTTTTGGATTTATGCCCCCCCAAGAACTCTTCAGCACCCAGCCAGACGCCATCTATGATCTCAGCTGGCAACCTCCTCCGGCTGCCCAACTTCAACCTCGCAGGTAAACTCAGCGATAGTCAGATAACAGGAGAGAAACTTCACATTACCGATTGTTTCGTATTCGATTCTTTGTGGCCGGATGCCTGCAAGTCTGAACCTCACCCGGGACCAAGCGATGGTCGTCATGATAATCGATTGGCACTGGATAAACCAAATATTCGGCACAGCTTTCTGCCTTCAAAACTGCGACGGGATTCCTTCGAGAGATGGCATGGCGAAGAGAAGGAGCAAATTCGAACATTAAGTACGCTGTAAATTCTGGGCAACAGAGAGAGTCGAACCCACGGTCTCAGCTAGTCGCGTCGCGTCATAGCCAGTGGCTTGTCTATTACTACGTACCATGACCGGTAACGATGTATCGAGAAGAACGATGCACCTAATCCACAACAGCCCCTCGAAATCAATTGAGGTCCCGACCCGTCCCCGTCAAGGGGCTCAGGCCCCAAGTCAACTTCAAGGAGAGATATCGAGCCTGAGGGCCATTGGTAGCGGCGCCGCCTCAAACAGCGACCCTGAATCAGGATGGTTCGCCATCAGTCGCAACGCACGAATATCACAGACAGGCATAGCAACAAGGTTTGTGGTGTTCGGATGTGCATATATTCACCTTTTCGAATGTCTAGAAGCACAAACCCCTAACAACGCTGACCTGGACGCGTAGGCTAGTTCCTCGGAGCATAAGCAAGGTTCGCATGGATCCTGCCAGTCCCTCTTGGACCGCCGATGCGACCGTCGACGGCTGTTCGAGGTTCTTCTTGTTCTGCGAAAGACTCCTCGATGATCCGTTTTCGGGAACTTATTGCAAGCGAGTTTCGACTCCAGAATAGCAAGCACCACATCAAATGCGTCTTACCTGAAACCCATTGATCGGGAACCGTGCCGATCAATTTCACCTACACAACAGAGGGTCGTGCAAGATCCCTGATCCTTTATGTCACTGCCATGCCTCCCGCCCCTTGCAAGCATTTCCCCCTGCCAATTTCTACCTCCGACTGTCAGGAGTAGGTTCATCTAGCTGGCCCTGCCAACTTCCAGTTTTCCTGGGATCGGGAGCCCGGCAGTCAGGCTCCCAGTTTCATTTATTTGATTTTCGAGAAGCCTAAAATCATTCACACTCGGTTCTGTATCGTGTCCACGGCAATGAGACCGATCGTGAGGTTCCTGGCGGTATTGCGAATTATTCGCCGATCGGCCGAAGAAAGCCTCTCGTGCCTCATTAAAGTGTGTCGGCCCGGGAGCAAACACTATTGGATTGTCATCTCGGGGCCTGAGATGCAGTCCAACACTCTGTGTCGTACTTAGTGCTCCTCGGGCATTCAGCAGGACCTAAGATAGCGGAAAAACAACATTTCCGCACCGAGGGAGTCAGTTTCTAAATGTACAGTATATTCTTCCCTTCTTTCCCTAAAAAAAACATACAAAATCACGCACAAGGTAAACCTAACATATCACAAGAGGAAAGCCCACAAAAACCCAAACGGTGTGAAAGCGTGAGACGCCAGAGGAAACAAGGGGCGGAGTGGCGACACGACCCAAGCGAAGAGAATGCCGTCTGGACGCAATGTTGAGCACACCCAGTCGACGGGTCCTTCCTTGTCATACCGCCTCCCCTTTCCCCTCGAACATAAACGGGCTCGGAACCCGAGTCGGATGATCCTCGTGGCTACTCACGGGAATCGTCTTGTACGACGGCGAGTGTTGGTCGAAATCATTGTCGACCGTGCTCTCGGTCAGCTTGCTCACGTGGACCTGCAGCGTTCGCCTTCGCTCTGCGCTATCGCCGCCGTTCTGCGAGGTCGTATATCCGAGCGGTATGCTAGTTGCCGTCCGCGATGTCGTCGAGTGTTTGGAGACTCCAACGCGGATGATGACCATGTAAAACGTGATGGAGATGATGGGCGGGATCTAGCAGCAAAGCGATAACATGTCAGCGGGACTCGTCACATGTAGCCAGAGAAGGCACCACGACTGACCATGTCTAGAATCACGTATTGACCGTTGGTTTTACTCACGAAGCAGACAAGCCCGACGAAATTGGCGAGGGAATAAATCACGCCCGCGTCAAGGATGATGCGTAGAATCGGTCGCAATTGGGATTGGGGCTGTCTGTGGCCACGCAGCCTTTGGGCCCTGTGGTCGACATACCAGATACGGACGGCCAACAGAACTGGTGTTCGGAATGTGAAATGTTCAGAATGTTTCCTCAGGATGCGCCGAAGGGTACATACAGGTGGAGAACAGATTGGTTAACAACGCCATCGCCCAGCAACCTGTGATCCATTTCGAGACTGTCCCGTCAAAGAGCGCGGCCGTCTGCGTCAGCATATACGGGCTTGCGATTCCGGTCACTTTGGTAAATCTCGTCAATAATTTCGGTCGTCTGGAAACATGGGTTGTAACGTGCCAGCGAGACCGCACCAGAGGAGCACAGGCAAAATCATGACAAGCTTGGATTGCCATACGGAGTAACAGCGGTAAATCTGCGCAATTTACTTGAGCCGTCAAAAAAACGATCACCTCACTAGCAATGAGGCTTACGGCAACGCCATCTCCAATCAGCGTCTGCCCGATATACACGAATATCTTGACCACGAACGTCCATTGCGAAGAGTCCGCGAAGAACTCGATGGGTCCCCCTGGATAGGTATCCCGGAAAAATATCAAACCGGACATGACCCTTATGATGTGGATCACAAGATGCTGTATACGCACAAGTTATCAGCCTCTGCCAGATACTTGTCTGGGGACAAACGGAATGAACGCGCACCGTTGTACTAAGCAAGAACAACGCACATGCTATCGTGACCATCGTATAGTTCACACGACTAGTGACCCGCTGAACGAACAGGACCCATATGGTTCCTCCGAACATCAAGAGGGAGAAACCTGGTGCCAAAATGGTTCGATGTGCCATGCTTGTGATTGATCGATTGGGCTTACCATAGAGAAGAGATTCCAGTAGTACTGATAGCAGCTCTGCCTTGTCCAAAGGTATATCTCTGTGCGCCATTTTTTGAAGTGTACCGACGGAAACGAGAGGGGGAGGTGAGGAATGAAAGGAATGCGGTACCCTGTCGAACATATACTATGCTCCCCCACTTTTGTATCCACGACCCATCATTGGGACTCGCGTGAACAATTTCAAAGTGCAGCGATCTTGCTGTCGTGCTGTCACCAGATCATTCCTGTCTGTCAACCCGCTGTCGAGCGCGTCCCTGGCAAGGAGGAACGACAGAATTTGACTTTCGGTGTCAGTAGGTCCGTGGGAATGACGAGGTCTGTACGGAAGCGCTTCTGGTGGTTGTATTGAGTGATCTAATACCTAAATTTGGAAATGGGTCTGTTCCAGGTTTCGCTTGCGATCGCCGAGTTCTCGTGGGAAGGTTACCTTGTTTTCGTCTTCGACCACGATGTCTTCACTTTCACCAATGATCGCAGCCGGTATACGATTTGGTCGTGGAGGGCGTGTCCGTTCGTGAAACCAACGTGCGTATCACAGAAGTCGCGAGAGCAAGCCGGAACGCTGCTGCAGCCACACGTACGGTATCATCGCCTACGAATCCAGGAGCTCGACGTGATGCGCATTCAATGCGATCATGGTTGAAACCACTATGAAGAATGCGGAATGTCAGATTGACGAGATCAAACGCGATTTCTGGCTCAAGTTCTACTGATTCATCCGATCAATCAATAATCGAGGGTTAGCTCTCCGTAGTAATAGTGACGAGAGGAAAGAGACGAAGCAGAAAGAAAGAAGAAAGGCGCATATCAGCACCATGTACAGTCACGACAAAGATATGGTTTGAAACATCAAAGGAAGTCTAATAAGCAACACAAAATAAAAATCCATGATCACTGCACATCGACCGTACGGATGCTGTCCATCAACTCCTCCAACGCCATCTCTTCCCGGATCTGAACCTTGATAAAACTGTCCGTCGCGACACGTTTGTACAGCAGACGCTCCTGCGAAGCAAGCAATAGTGCACCAAACGGCTGCTTCAGTCGAACGACCAGCCGTAAGGCACGCATGACTAGATCAAACTGAGGAGCCCCGCCGGAGAAATCCATGTCTAGAAGGGGACTGATCCAAGGGTGAACGAGGACCAAGCCGTGCATTCCGGCCAAGTCGTCGTTGGTTTTGATGCGTACGTCACCGAGGATGGGCGTGGTGGCATGATAAACATGAACAATGGAGTCCGATTCACGTTTTGCTGCGAAAGCGGTGAGGGATGTCAGAGAGAAAACAAATCCAGGAAGGTGGAGTCGACCAGTGAGGATTGAAAGGGAAGGAAGGCTATGTAGCCGCTCGTACAACTGAACGGCGAGGAAGGGGTCGGGTAATGACGACTGCAAGGCCATCATCCTGTCCATCTCGGCGGTCTCGATCGGTTGCGGGACGTGAGGGGGCTCGATCTGGTCATAGACAGTGAGGTCGGCAGGGAGGTAGCTGTTGGCACCACTACTCGGGTGTCCAGCCCGAGTCCAGGAGAGAAGTGTGACGTTGCCCGATTGAGTCAAGATGTGTTCCAGAAGACGACGGACTGCTCGCCTGCCCTCGCCATATATGACCGGGAGTGCGACATCAAAAATACCGAACAGACAGTATGCAATATCTTCCTTCCGCGTTGTCTGGCGCTTTGAAGCGAGGTAGAGCTTCTCGCGCACCCTCGTCAACCCCGGCTGAAGTGTTACGAGGGCCCGAGTAGCAAACTTGGTTGCCTGTTCCATCTCTGCAAGGATGATAGGCGATTCCTTGTGATTGAACATCTCCAGACCGAAGTACGGCTTCCAATCTTCTGTGTAAAATTGGATAACCCTTGAAGCGACGTACTCCTGATAAGTCCACCCGCGCGTGTTCCAGATGCTCTTCCACAGAGACCCGGGTTCCTGCGATTCCGAGAAAACTCCGAGAAGATGGACGATTGTTAGTGCCGCGCGACGATACCACTGGAACATGGCAACGACCGATTCTTGCTGAACTCCCTTGTCACTCTGGTTAACACAACATGTGTCGCTCCATGCCCACCGGAACCTGCGAGACTGCACAAGCTTGCAGAAGTTGATGAGTTTGTCGATCGTGGGGGATGTGGGTACTAGTTCATAGATAACGGTATTCTCGGCCATTTGGAATGATGGCTCGGGTGGCTGCCACCTATGCGAGAACATCACATATTCATAAAACTTCTCTACCTCACTCTGGATGCGTGCATGGTCAAGTCGATCGCGTGTTGTCATGAAAGATCGCAATTCATTGAATATGGGGGCTTGTTCGAAAGCCGCAGCTTGCATGGTCTTGTCGTAGAGACGACCAGTAGTGGCGTCAATCAGTGCTCGGGGTATGTCTAGGATGGTCTGCTCGACGACCTGGCGAATCAGTGGAGTCGTGTCGAGATAACAACTCCGCATGGCTGTTGACGAAAGTCAGCCCAGGTCGGATGCGCAACATGAATGAGAACGACTCACCCCGAACATGTGGGTCGAGTGAGTTCTCCATCCTCGACAGCATCATCTCATATGCGTCGAATGCCTCCTTGTAACGCCCCAGGCTATGTAATACCGCATGTTTCCTTTTGTACCCTTTGTAGTTTGATGTGTCGCATTCAGTGATCTGGTTGTACAGTCAGCGCCGTCAACTGGGTGTGCCATGGAGATCAATTTATACCTGAGTGACTTTTACGAGTTCGTCATCCAAGAAGCCTATTCGCGCCTTGCAGCATTTCACTATGATGTCATTGATATTTGTCGGGTAAAGCGAGAGTGCGTTTGAGTAGGATTCAATGGCCGCGTCATGGTGCCTCGAATCCATTTCTTTATCGCCCCCTTTTTCCAATGTTTCGATACAATGTCGTCGAAAATCTGGAGAGATCCTCAGATTAGTCTCCGAGTCGTTGTGGAATTATTCACCGAGTTCCCACTGCCGTCGCTCGTCGATAGTGCTTGTATCTTCTGAGAGCTCGTTTTGCATCTTCCGGAAACATTCAATGGCCTCCATCAGACGATCTTCCTCTCTGAGAACGTTGCAGACTACCCGATAGGCATGAAAATTTGCAAGCTTGAACTAAATGAAACGAGAATTCTCATGCAGTTCTCAAAAACCAAATCGACCAAACCTTTTTCATGGTACCCAATGCCTCACCCGCTGAGCGACGAATGAGCGCCATTCTCGCCCATCCCATCAGTACACCTTCTGGAGGCGAGGGAGTGAGCAACAAGGCCGTGGAGTAAGCTGAAAGAGCTTCGTCATGTTTCTTGGAACTTGACGCCTGATCTCCGATCTCCCGAAGCCTTGATGTGCATCGGTAGGTAAAGTCTGATGGTAGGGACTGAATATACTATTCTAGAATGACATACACAAGCTCACCTTTCAACCAATCGATGACTGGTTCGTTATACCACAGATCCTCAGTCATCGCGTTCGCAAAATGCAGTGCAGCATCATATATGCGACCGTCGGCGTACAATGTTTCACACTCATGCTTCTTGTCATATATACTGAGGGCATGTTTGCATGTGGTGATTTTGTTACCGAGTTCTTGGGTGGTAATCTCCAGCTCGTTTATTTTTCGCGCAACGGATACTGTAAATATGTCAGAGAGCCGTCAGTCATGGATGGTACAAAACGCACCTGAGCTCTTTTCGCGTGGATCAACATCTGCGCGTAGTGCCCTGATGGTCTGGGTCAATCGATCGACTGAACCTTGAGATGCTACAAGTACGCTGCGAAATTCCTTGCCCGATTCATCGAGATGAGTGATTTTGCGATCTAATAGAGGGGACTGTCAACGAAGTGGGGTGGAAAGCGGAGAGAACGCACCCGAGGATTCATTCTGTACGCGAAGGGACTTGATCATTTCATTGAGGCCTGTCTTTGCCTCGTTGGATGTAGCAAGCTGGGTGCGGAGTTCCTTGACAGTTTTCTTGAGGTTCGCTATATCGTCCTCTGGTGGAGAGGAATATTAATAACACAGCGGAGTGATTCAGATAATAAACACACTTTGACGCGCGTCCCTAGCACGGAGGGCCATGACCACGTCGTAAATATCCGGTTTTTCACTCTTCAAGCGATGAACTTCTCGCTCCAAGCGCGCCTGGAGCAGCCAAAGACAGATTGATAAGGACGTGATCCCGCAGGAGTAGCGTAACGCGTTACTCACATTGTCGCGGTAGTGTGAGGGAAGGATGTCATACAGATTCCGCAACGTGATTTCCTTGTCTCCAGCGGTCGCAATGGCGCAGCTTGGCTGCGAGATGGTTATGGACGAGATGAAGTGGGAGTGGTGGATGACGTCCCCGATTTGTTGATGTGTGGTAGTGTCCCAGAGTGAGACCGACGAATCAGCGGAGGCTGCAATGACTGTGTCGTTGCATGCCAGTCCAATACACGTTGGATTCTTGTCGGTATGAATGCGCCATTTCGCGAGCGTCTTATTGGTGGACACGTCGAGACAGTGAATGTCGCCGTCTTCGGACAAGCCAAAGAGGCGGTTGGAGTCGCTTGCCCAGGCGAGGGATCCGTTAAAGGACGAGTTGACCAGAATTGGAAAATCTGCGAGGACGTCGCTGCCGTCATAGACCCGAACAGAGTCGCGCCACCACGTGGCAGTAGCGACGCGTCTTCCGTCGGGGGAGAACTTTACTGCAGCCAAGTCGTTGTCGTGTTCGAATGGACCGAGGAGTCGCTCGCCAGTGGGAAACGACCAGACACCGAGCGTCTTGTCATCCGATCCTGTCGCAATTTTCGTCCCATCTGCTGAAACGTCCAACGCATTCACCGACTCGTCGTGTCCTTTGAATTCTGTCACCTTTTCGTGGGTTTTCGCATCCCAGACGATCACTTGACCACTCCCTGTCCCACACACCATCCACTTGCCATCTTGTGTGACTGCCAGGTTAAAGATTGAACTCCCAGCGTCCATTGGCTTCCCCACCTCCTTCCCATCCTTCACTCGCCATTGTCGGATTTTCTTTTCCGCTCCCCCGCTCACGACATATTCCCCATCACCAAGAATACCGACCGAATATATTTTGTCTTGAGTAACAATTTTGATCGGATTCGCGTCCGTTGCGACATTGAAAGTCGTGCCTTTTCCATTCGATTCCTGAGCATTCGTCAGTAATTCTGTTTCGTCGATCACCGATGTTCGCACCTCCTGACCGGCGTCCAAAGGAAGTGGACTGTCCGCCCTACTCGGCTCTGCTGCTCTCGTCAGCCCCGTTCATCGATGGCCTTGCCTATGTAAATACTACTCACCATTCCTCTTCCATGAGAGCAACGAAAACATACTGGTTCAGGTTGAAGTACACAGAGAATGTCTGGGTTGTTCACTCTCAGTACCCCTGCAATGTCGCCTGGCATGCACGTGCACGTTCATCCACTCTCACGCAGTCACCGGCCTGTGTCCTGGGCGCTCGCCTTCATGCGCACGTGCCTGTGGTCGTGGTTTTCTCGATTCTCGATGATCTAAGCAAGATAACCCACCTATCGATCAAGGATTTCGAGGTCGGTATTTTTCGTCCGATGTTCTCCATAAAGCCGGGCTTCGGCGTATCATTATCTCGCAGAACTGAGCTAGCAACATAATTTATAGACGAACTTCGACTGGCGTACTCAAGAGGCAATTCTTCCCTATCGTACCCGTTCGTTGGTCCTCCTTCCGATTGTGTTCTCTAAACGTACTAACCCTTAAACACCATCAGTGGACACGTCACCCCTTCAGACTCGGCATGCTTTCACCACACGCGCGCGTTTTCACATACCATCTTCCCTTCAACGACATCGATGGAACCGCCGGTATGGGGTATGTTCAACATTCTAGAGGACACAAAGCGCGAAAGTGAGAAACGATTGGTGATCCAGAACCTGGTATGGATGGCGGCCAGCACGTAGGGTGGTATCCCTTTTTACATATTGAGCGGGAGGAATCAATTTCGGGTGTGCTCGCCGGAGCAGCAGCCACGACCACAGCACAAAGGCAGTAACATGATCTTTTGTGGTTGGTGGTGACTTGTGAGTCGACTTTACTTTGCTGCAATTTCCAAGCCACATTGCGGTGGTTCTGAATTGCTGTCCGAGTGCCATGCATGCAAGTTTTATAGTGGGACCAACAAACGATTGATATGTGAAGGAGATCCTCTGAAACACGCATTATATATATCATCCAACCAATTGATCCTCCCGAGCAACCCGAGCGAGCTGAGCAAGCCCAGGGTTGGTATTATAGCACTGATCGGCGAAGCTCGTTACAAAGTTCTGATGCTGCTTAGTACCTCTACCTCCGGGTACGGCGATTTGACGATCGCCGACTCTCATGCTCATGGAACAGGTGGAAAACTTTACAGAAACGTATCCGCTCCCAAGATGTGAATGTTGAATGATGATTCAAAACTTTAATGCTGAAAGAGGGAACGATAGCGATAGCGATATGGGAGTCCAACGAATTTGTTTGGGAATACTTCACAGGGGACTCAGATCAAGTAGCTCGGGCGGCTCGCCAGAGGAGGTGTTGTTTTTTGATGCCGCGATAAATGATGCCGCGATAAACAATGCTCGAATACTTTCCGAATTCGATGCTTGCGGTGAGATGCACGACACATTGTAAATAACCAAGCTCACATGGAGCCCACGGTGATTTGTACTCCGAGTCGACCATCTGGGTTATATCCCCTGCGTTGCATATCCTCCGTCGCACGGGTGCCGCAATCCTCTTCCTTACCGATTATTCTGAGAAGGTGCAAGTGTGTGAATGACGACAAATCGAAACCACAGTCGGCAAACTTCGGCGAAGCATATGTCTCTTATCGGATCTAATCATTGAAATAACATATGACGTCATTCAGCGATTCGGATAACAGATGCAATCATCGTGACCCTACCTCTCAAACGCCTGCGGAGAATTATTCTTCCATGACAACAACGTCGAACAAGCTGGACCTCGCTCTCGTCCAGTGCAGCCTGCTGTGACTGTTCCGGAACTTTTTCAATTGTTCCAAAACCCCAATGTCACGTCATTGCGAACACGCTCGGACCTGCAATGCGATTAATATTCAAATCGGCGGAATGTATCGAAGACAATGATGACCCCAGTCGAGACGAGCATAATCATTCATGAAATGAGAGCGGGATCCCACTTTCAGGGACGCAAAATCGTCCGACGTGCACCGACTTGATCATGATAAACATGAGTACTCGCAGCATGCTTCTTGACATGCAGCCAAAAAAAGACTATTTCGCTCTGATATACGAATCAGTAAAAGAAACAATCGGGAATAAAGCGGAGGTTAATAAAGGTACAGATATGAGGTGTCGGCGACAAACGAAGAATCGTCGGTAATGACCCTCGACGGTAGATCTTTGTCACCCTTCTGTGAAAAAATGGTGGATATTCAGTCACAAGGGTCCTAGTACGTTTCCAGCAAAGCAGTGCATGTACCTTGTATCCCATCGCGCTCCCCATGAGAACAGACTCAAACGCTCCGTCGTGCCTGGGGTGCATGTCCCCGATGGTCCACAGGCGCCTCTTGGCCCGGTAAACAAGCTCTGAGTCACAGCTTCTGCAAAGTTGGGATCTTCTTCCACTTGTCGAGGCGACCCGACGAATTACGACGCCATCCTCTGGGTTCATACCGAGTTGTTTCCAAAAAATTCCACGTGCTCATGTTTTCCATCAACCACGATCTGGATGCAATAAGGCGGAGTGGTAGTAATGCGAGGAACACGACGGCGAGATAGAGACCGCATTAAGTAAAGCCAGGAGATAAGTGTGGAGTGACTTGCGGCGAAAAGTTCGAGTTGACGGAGCGGATTGGTCACTGTGAGAATACATCTGCGGATCAACAAGAAGTATAGCATGAGAATGCTTTTATTACCCGCGTGATATTTGATGGCTGCTTCAACGGTTGGTAGCCGGACTTGTGGTTCATCCAACAATGTGGAAGTACGGTCTATTCTGTAGAAATTCTTGTCTGACAGGTCAATACCCCGCTGCTGGGCAGATATGGCTGTGGATTAGAAGCCGACCATGTTTCAAGGGCTCTGTGCAACCCTGAGATGTACTGTAAAGTCATGATGCGGCCATGGAACTAAGGAGGTCAAATATCACACCTTGTCTGCTATTTAGATCAATAGTCCGCCTCATATCCGCTGTTGGACCAGACTTGTAGCGGAATAACACTCACCGCAACAAGGTAATATGGAAACATGCCCGTGTCACCTCCCGGAGTACCATACACAGGAGTGGAGTCGACAATCACTGTGAGAAGGCGCAACTGCGAAAAGACCGTCGAGGACCATCCGGCGGAATTACTATCCAGCTTGGGAGATGAATCAATCTCCCCTGTTCAGTTCCTTGAATATTTCTTGCACTGAATAGACCAACTCACCAACTTGGAATTCGTCGAGCTGGCAGCTTCGTTCCCACGCATCTTGCCCGACGCTGCCAAGAGAGCCTGTTATCGAGAAGGCCCCAGTAGAAGAAGATAGCACCCTCCCACTTCTTTGCTGCGTTTTCCAGGGGATTAAGCATGCTTACGTCGTGGCTTGGAGCCCGCAGTCAACGACATGACACCCTCAGGTCTCGGCAGCGCAATGATACCTCGCGCACAGGGGCACACAATAGTTTGGTCGACTAGAAGTGTTGACGACACACGAAGCAGTCCGATGTTAGTGGAAAGAGAGCGGCTCGTAATGTTCGGATAAGTAAATGGGCGAATAACATGAAGAATGTGAGTTGTCCGCTCTTGTCCACTTCATTTCTGGGCTAGGCCACTAAGCCCCGCAGATTTTTGTGTCGCATCAGCTGATTCCTGCACCCCTTTCAGACCCCTCGGCAACAGTGTGACTTTATGGGACTGCCTCGCTATCTGCTCAGGCTTCGACTCGAGGGCACGTTCACGGCATCACGCGTACAGTGTGTATATAATACGTACCTGTCGGATTACATCTTCTTGTGTGCTCGCTGTCGAGCCCTTTCCGGACGGTCGCAACCAGAATGTCTGGGAGCACCCCTCAACCCACGTACTCGCCCTCCCTGTTCAACCAGTACACCATCGCCATCGAGGGTGGTTCCGTAGCGTGTATCCTCTATGGTACCTCCTCGCTCCATCGTAGCCACACTCTGGCTAACCCTTCCTTTTCAGGTGTCTATATCGTCATTGCTGGTTCCAATCTGACCCTGCTTCGAAAGAAGAAATACAGCAATCTTTTGGCATACTCCATCGTCCAGCTGGTTATCACCACTTTGTATTTTGCTTTCTCGCTGTACGCCGCGCCGGCACAAAGCTTGGGCATATTCAACATAGTCAGTTCCAACGGCCCCAATGCATTGTCACCGTGGCCTTCCATCGTCGTGGACACCCTTTTCGTCTTGAATACATGGGCCTCCGACGCTTTTCTGGTGCGTTTTCCATCTTCTTCGTGACACACGATGCTGAATCAAGGACAGCTGTATCGGTGCTACGTCGTCTGCATGGGGAACATGTGTGCTTCGACGTTCCCTGCATTGCTCTACATCGCCACTGTCGGTTCTTCGTTAGCCTGGCTCGCAGTCAGCTCTGCACCAGGCGCAGTCTACAGCACTCAAGCAGTTCAGGTCACCGGCATCTGTTACTGGTCCTGCTCCGTCGCCATGAACGTGTGCGCGTCCTGCATCATCTCGGCACGGATGTTGATGCACCGACGAGATATCTCCAGGCCTCTCGGAGTGCAGCACGGGGCGTTGTACCTCAGTTACATGTCGATGACGCTGGAGAGCGCATTGTTGTACACGGTGTTCGTGTGCATTGCGTTGGTGGTGTTCGTGTTGAACAGCCCACTTGAGAACGTGTTCTTCCCGGTGTTGGGTACGGTTCAGGTATGTGTCATGCTTCGTGTTTCGTGTGGGGCAAGGATGGTTTACCGTCTGGCTTGGCTTTCGTAACAGGCGATCGCACCGGCGTTGATCATTCATCGTATCGCCAGCGGGGTCTCGTTCGAGACCCAAACACATGGGAACACTACAGCGGGCAGTATGCAATTCGCATCATTCGCACGAGATACCAGACAGTCAGTCCACCAGGATATATCTGAAGGCTCGGATACCATGCAGGCCTTTTCGGGCGGTAGCGTCAAGATGGGTCGTGATAGTTCCAGCTCGTCGTTCGAAGGAGGCAAAGAGGAAGTTTAGGATCTCTACGAAGGTCACCAGTTCGATCCGGGAGTATCTTTTCAGTAAAGTCGAACTTATTACTGTTTGCTGATCTGTGTCTAACGCACGGGGAATACACTTTTGATTGTGGTTCGTCAAACAGATATTTACTTTTCAGTAATCTTGGCCCCTTGCTCTTGTTTCGCAGCGACCCATTGTCAGGTTCAAACAATCAGTTCCAGGGACTGGTTGTTACAACACTTGCTTGGATACATGGGCCATTTTATGTGTCATACTAACTTTACACTGTAACTATGACTTGGGGCGTTGTCCTTACATATATCAAGTATCGCCGAAGGGGAGAATTCAAGTGGCCCTGTTTAAACGTTTATCCGGACCCTTTGATCTATGAAGATCACCATGCCCCGGCGAATACAAACCAATAGGCTTGAAGTTGTCATTCATCCTTTTCGCACAGAAGATCACCTTTGACGTTCACCATGCCGTGTGATTGAAATGTTATCACATGGATGGGGTTCAGGGACTTGAAATGAGTCTTCATTCTTACAAACTCTACCATGCCTCTTGATGATGATCGAGGTATTGGGCTTGAGCTTACGTTGCTTTTGAACTCAAATGAAAACATTTCCGACGGATGAAACACAATGCATATATTCAATGTGCACACGCTTAGACTCTACTGCGCAAACGACATGGTTTGGTTCAACGCATAGTTAGCTTCGAACGCCTCGTACACCCCCTCCCAATCCCGACACTCATACATCAACCCGATCCCATCTGCCGCGGGCCGTCCGGAGGGCTGGACGTGGTCCGTCGGGTTCAACCGCGTGTCTGCCCCGCAGAGCACCATCTGCCGTACATAGTTGAAGCAATGATGGACGTGATACCGCGCCCGGCTCCGCGCGGCTGTAGCAGTGGACTCGTGCGCGGACTGCTGGTGCTCGAGCGGCTCGACGATCGCCCTACGAATCCGGTCGAGGCAATGCAGCGTGTGGAACATGCTCACGGCGTACGCGCGCGCGGGGGCGTCGGCCTCAGGACCGACGTTGAGGAGTACGAGCCCGTGGTTTCCCTCGGGAACGAGCGACGCCCATTCGAGCTCGGCGCGCGGGCCGCTGATGGGGTAATGCACCGTTTCTTCGGTGAAGAGCCTAAGCCCAGGGGCGCTCATGCCCGTGCGGGGTGGTGTGTCGAGGTGCAGGAGCTCGACATCGGAGTGGTCCTTGATGCGGACGCGGACTGTGTGGTGGATGCTAGGTCAGTCGGGGATTGCCTGGTTAGGGAGAGATAGTACGTACTTCGACGTGGTTCGGTCACGGACCAGGACGAACGCGACGGGAATTCCCTGAGCGTCAACGCTAGGTTGAAGAGGCCGAGGAGAACGACTACTAGCTTGACGATGCTGAGTGGTGAGAGAGCGAGCAGTGGGAGCATTGGCGACTTAGAGATTACAACGTTCCTACAGTGATGTTGCTACTGGTAGAGGAAGCTGCGCAACGATTGATTCAAATCCGAGCAGAGCTAGACCGTACCCACGTAACCAGGCCTGCTCGTGGAGGTATGAAGGAGTCGAGCCCGGAAGTGCACTGATGGTCAGTGAGGGTACAACGTGCTGATTCCCTACCCAATCGCTGTGTACATGTGACGAAGGCGGTAGTGGTTCTGTGACACAGCGTGATCGTTGTCATATCTGATCCCTTCCATCACGGTTCAGCACTATGGAGTCCCGGCGGCGGCGGCGAAAGGCAGAAGTGAGGAATGAAAAGTAATGTCCGCATTGCAGAGAAGTTCAAGATTTGCCTAACATGGCAGGCGTGTCGGCGCTTCAGCGGAATCCGACAGTGGCTAGCACTCTTGCTTCTTTCGTTTCTTCCTCACACTGTAATATCCGCGATATGAACAGAAGCCCACAGCATCCGATGGGGTTAGTTCACGTCGGACATTGGTGGGTTCCGTCGGTTGTGAGCTCCCCTGAGACGTTGATTTGAATTGCTTGGCCTCCTGAGGTGTGGTCTGCATGGATCTTGAATCGATCACGACCCACTGTTGGCACCTCGCCTCCGAGCACCTCGCAACCAGCACTCGATTGTTCTGATTCTGATTCAGGAGTGTCTCGGATCATCTGTCGCACCGTGACTGGCTGCCTCGTTGCATTGAGAAGTTAGAACTAAATTTGAGATTAAAGAAACGTGCCAAGACGTCGTATCAGGTGGCAATCCATCATAGTGACCAGCTGATTCATTTTTCGACCCGTCAACGCGGCCTCGTGCGGACTGTTATGCGCAAGCAAAAACCGCAGCAAGAAGTTTTGTCGAGGTTTAGGTGACGGTACTACAGCACTTGCATCCTGACCTGATTCAACGGAGTAAGTCAGAATAAGTGCAATATATCATTCGAGGTCAATATGCGGGCGATACGCGACTCTGCCTCTAACCGTATAAAGTCTTTAAGTAAGTTTGGGATGGTTATGATGGCTGATCCTGTATAATCAGATTTGGAGACTTGTGATAGCAAAATGCCCTATGTTCAAGTTGCAGGTCGGCAATTACCTCCGTAGCTCTACGTTGATAGCAGGCAGAAAGAGAATTCGTTCGCCGTTGTTACTTTCATCAAAGACGAGTACGTTCGTCGAGATGCCATCGATATATCCATACATGTCCAGGGAGACCCATGAGCCAAAACAACCTTCGTTTGGCGTAGGCAAGACGAGCCTACCGACAACGATTAACGGATGGGCCATGGAGACAGTTACGAACATTTACCGGTATTGATGGTCATCGGTTGGCCAGAGTGGAAGACGCACATGCACGTCGGGCCAGCCGTCTTGCATCACCGATAGGACATTCGTACCATTGACAGTGTAGTCGCTCACATACAGCGAACCTTGGTCGATGCCCACCTTGAGCAATACCGACGTGTCTGCGGAACGCCATCTGCCCACCAGGTTGTCGCGCGTGAACTCTTCCAAAACGCGGTCGAATGCTGCTTGTACTTGGCTCGTGATAAGTTTCGTGAGCCGGACAGTCTCTGATGTAGGTCCCGACTGAAGCACGATTATGCCATACGACTGAACAGGGTTGAGGGTGAACGCGGTGTGGTAACCGGGAAGTTCTCCTACTGTGACAGGGTCATCCAGAGGGCACCTATTCGTCAGAACCAAAATTGCTCACACTTTTGATACAAATTTTGTTTCCTTCCGTAAGAGTCCGTCGAAGAGTAGATCTCCCATAACGCTCCAACCCCAGAGTAATCGTCGAACCAGCTATGCGCAGGACGCATCCATTCGCGAACCGTGAACGCTGACAGGATGCTCTCTAGACGTTGAGGATTTATCAACACTTGCATGAGTTTGACGAGGTCGGAAAGGGAGCTCATCTGTCCCCCAGTTGGGTTCAAAGCATCCTTGAAATCCAGATCCTGCAAGCGACTGAGTTATCACATATATCACAACCATCAAAACACCTACAATCTCCCAGGGGTTCGATGAGGACACGACGACATTGTGTAAGTTCTGTTCTGAAACAAAGAACGAGGACCCATTGAATCCCAATGGTCCAAAGATATCCTGTTGTACCAATTCAGAGTGCGTTGATGGCGCATCCGGACCCTTTGCAGCCATATTCGCAGCAACGTTCGCGATTCCCAACAGGGAATAGCCAGTATTTGAGTACACGGGATAAGTATACGGGGCCACTACCGGGCGGCTCTGTGCGACACCATCAAAGACATCTTGGTGAGAGGGAAATTCGAGGCCGTTGTACCTCGCAGGTCCCCTTCCGAATAGCGACTTTGGCCAGTGTGCATGCGCGTTCCCTGGAGGCAAGTCTCTCCCGATGCCAGACATGTGGCTCATCAGATTTCGGAACGTGATGGGCGCATAGTACTCGTTGTACCGAAACTCGGGACACACAGATGAAATGGGATCGTCTCTATATCAGCAGATCAGCTGTTTTCTTTGAAGATGCGAGACCGGCTGATATCCTTACAGTCTGAGCGCGCCACGGTCACGAAGAATGAGGGTCTCGAGCGCGGTGAATAATTTTGAGATGGAGGCGAGCCTGTAGATGGAGTGCCTGTCAACCGTAGACCCTTCTCCAGCGTCGGATTCATTGGCTCGGCGTTTTCCCAAAAATCCTTCGTAGAGAGAACCCTCAGATGAAACTATTGCAACGCTGAGACTGTCTACTCCTCCTTGATCGAATTGTCGCTGAAGCACAGAGTCTAGCTGCTGGAATGCCTGCTGTAGTGCTGGCTCTGCTCCAGAAGGAACCTTCGTCTCCAGGAATGACGGAAGGGGTGCGCGACAGGCATGGAGGGCAGGCTGAGGAGGAGATGATGCCATAAGACTTCCGGGGGAACCCGACGTTATCACAAAATGAGTGATTGCGACCTGTAGGAGGGCTGCAGTGGCGACTACGTTTAGGAGCAAGCTCCATCGAGCCCAGCGGGGAATGGGTGGGTGGACATGCTTGTCGTTCGGAGGAGCATCCTTCATCATCACGGCGAGTGGAAAAAAGTGCTGCTAGCATGAGGCTGTTTGCTGTTTATGAGGAATTAAGTAAAGAACCTCTTGAAGGCTGATGGTGAAGGGTAACTTTTTGGTTACCGAACACTCGATGTCAGCACAGTTAGGTTCCTGATATTGGCACCTGCGTGCAGGACGTACCGTATTTTCCCGGGAGTACTAACCGCTGAGTCAGATCAGAAGCTGTCTCGCAATTCCCGACAGGCTTCTGATACGACGGAGTGATTTGTTTCCGAGTCAAATGCCTCGTCTCGCATTATCACCGTTTGCTTGAAAACGGGAAGGCACTGCAATATTGCGACAACGTGTTCGAGTCCTTGTATTTTCGAGCGGGAAAATCCAGTGAGGGTTCAACATTGCGATAATTACATAAAGTTTCAGAAGCTCCTACTAGGTACCGACAATTAGCGACCGGCTGTTCTGGTTCCAAGAAGAAAAAAAAAAAAAGAAGTCCTTCCAACTCCACCAAGACGATGTGAAAAATCCTACCCATGACTGCGCTTATGACATACATCGTTCCACGTTACTTCTCGATGCTTCCTCGTATACCTGGACCCAGTCCCTGCACAAGTGTGGTTGCGTTAGGTCGACGGCCAGACTGTCATCTATGACGGGTTCCAGGGTGACGTCCGCTCGACAGAGCGCCATCGTGCGCAGGTAATTCAGGCAATGCTGCACGTGTTCGGATTGCGCCTCGTATGTCCTATTGGCGCGATCCTCAAGAGCCAGTCGAAGACGCCCGAGACAATGCAGCTCGTGGTACATCGACAAAGCAAATGGACGACATTCTGGACCCAGAGAGACCCAACCTGCCCCGAATGTAGGGAACTGTGTCTCCCACTGCTCGAGCGCGTCATCGCCGTTGATGGGGTAGCGCACGGTGTCTTCCGGGAACATGATGACATTCCGCACGTCCATCGGATAGTATGCAGGGTAGTCGTCCCCTATCCAGCCTGTGCGTGACTGGCACGGTGAGTTCTAGAGTCCGAACAGCCCAGAGTTTGTAGACTGACTGTAATGCGTGTCAGGCGTGCGGTCTCTCTTGCTGTCCACTGTCTCTCTATACTCTCTCACGATGCTTGTGCTCCACAAAGCAAGTAGAATGGCAACAGTTGACCATAGAGCAAGCTCCCAGGATATAGATGAGAGCCTTCTTGGTGTCTCCATGCAGGACTGGTGAAAGATCAGCGGGGTATGACCCTGTCCTTTCCGCTGGTGAGACCAACTAAATGTGATTTAGTCGTGGCAGCACCTGTGGCGTACGCTCGATAACCGATGGGTCTCAATCTGCGGGCTTACCGACATTTCACACAGACACGAGGACGGTGAAGCTCTGCGACCCTGTGCCATAAAAGACAACTGGTCCGTTTGCGTCAATGGATATATGGTCGCAGTGACCTCTGATGACTTCTCCCTTGCAACTTTTCTGATCCAACATTGTCAAGTCACAAGAGAAAGCTCTCATGGTTTCTTTCTTCGGCATTCCCTTCGTTGCATCCGGGGACTCCGGGATGCATTCTTACCGTCACGTCAATGATTCAGATGAGGAGACATTACTGACCTCTCTGGAGAAAAAAGAATCTCGCATTTCAACGTCATTCAGCCCAACCTTTTTCTTTGACCCCTCGTTTTGGTTGACCACTTTTTCCATTCTATCCATTGCAATCACCATCCGGAATCTTCTCGTATTTTCGCATGAGTTGCATGCCACCTACCTAGAGGTCTCCGTTGGTAGTCCTTACAACGGATTGGAAAAGTTCGTCCGGAACGAGTCTTCCCCATCGTGGCCATTGACATCCACCCACTACCCCGACTTCGTTGGGGTGACGGAAGGTAACGATGTTCGTCACTTGGTGAATAACGGTTCGATCGTGCGGTTGGACTGGGAGGTATGCATCCCCCTCGTGCTAAAAGGCAATTCACCCACCATTTTTGCATATATCATACAGCGCGCGATCGTCATACAACACCGCGTTCGCGATTACGGTCTCGAGCACTGTGCCGTCAAGCTGGAGTTCTCTCATTCACCTGGAAAAGGGCATGAGCACGAACACACGGCGCGGACATATAGGTATATCGGTGAAGGCGCTCATCTCGCTTTGTGGCGTTTGGAAGACTCGGGAAGCGAGGCAGTGGCGCTCGCCTCATCTGTACTACCGGCGTTGTTGCCCTCACGGAAAGAATTCATCGGTAATATCGCACTCGATGGAGCGAGTCTTGTCCGGTCACCTTTCTTCAGGTGCGATGCGGGATCTATACAGACCCTGGAGATTGCCGTGGTCTGCGTGTCCGGTCCCTGCATCGTGGAGTTCCGACTGACGCGATGGCCGCAAAGACAAGGTATGTCCTCGTGTTGATGAGCGTAAAGTTGATTCCTAAAATCGATGTCTTAGGATTCTGGCTGATCCAAAGTGAGCAGGGACCCCTCGTATAAAGTGGCGCTCGCATGTTTTTGTTGTATATCCGAGGTATCCATGAGCCTTGATTGTGTTGATGTGCACCGGGACCGAGGAGTGGAAAGTTGGATGTTGTGAACAGCGTTTTACGAGGTCTGCGGGTCTCCTGCCATGTGTTTACTGAGATCAGGAGACAGAATATTGCATTCTGAAAGCAGGCATACATGCTTTGAGAGGGGCAAGTCGTGTTCGTGTTGTGTGTGCTGCCAGTGTACCCCTATACCTATTCGGTGCAATCTTGAAAGAGCCTTGCTACCCGGGTAAACAATCGAATATTCTTTCAGTCCCGCGAAATGGCTCCATCTTGCTCGTCTCGACCTGTGCGATCCGAAGCGATCCCCTTCGAAAAGGTTTGTTGTCTGGCGACCTGCCCAGTGTGCGAAAGTCACAAGCAACTTATTCTCTCACGGTAGCTAGTCCGCTGCTGCCTCGGACTTCTCATCGATCTGACCCCAAAAGACAAAACACCGTACCCTGCACGCAAAACCAAGCACAGTGACGCTGCATGTGTGTTTGCACATTGCAGGTGCATTTTGAACGACGATTGTCTTCGAGGGTCTCTCTCAACTACTGCTTCTTTTGTTATGCTAATCTCCTGTTATTTTCTAAATGTTGAAAGTTGATCAATTGGCAATTTCCCTTCTGACAGATGAACCATGCAGACTGTGATTCGCCAAGAAGTACAAAACAACGCAGCTTCGAGTTGCACTGTAACGTAACGGGTCATACCCGTCTTGTATGGTCGCCTAGCACTAGATCGGAATGCTGTATGCCTCACTTCAAGATGCTACGTGCGCCAGCCCTCTGCCCATATACCAGGTGGGTCTGGGGATGGTTTCAAACATCTTCAGCATGTCACGGAACCTGTGCGGGGACGTTATGTCGTGCCTATTTAAACGCCAGAAAGCAAGGCTTTGAGGCTTCCAACATCAGGTTTAGCCAAGTGTCGTGCTGTCGAATCCTGAAACCATGCGGTTCTCGTTGAGCTCTACCTTTGCAGCCTTCTTCTCTGCGGCGTCGATCGTCCTCTTAGCTTGGACGTTCGTGGTACAAGGTGCAGGTGAGTCGAACGCACGGTCAACGTTCTGGTGGTGCTGGTGCTCAAGCGACATACAGCCATCAGCAGTGTCGACAGAGATCGTGCTGCTATAGTCAACTTTGGTCCGTCGGCCGAGATTATTATTTCTTCTTGAGATGAAGACGGATTGTAGCGAGAGAGAGTAATGATTGTTGGTACACGACAGCTGATCTTTCCGGTTGTGAGGGACTTTCTCATTTCTGGGAAAGAAGTTGTGACCTATTTGTGGATTGCATTGTAGCAAAAAGGGAGGAGACCCACACACCATGCGGTGATCTTCTCAAGCGGGTGGATGCGCCTGGGGACGATGCGTCATTTACCCCAGATGAACCCTCTACACGTAAGTCACATTGGTTAGCATGATTGGTATGGGCTAGAGCTCACGATCGTGAACAATTGGATGGAATTAGCCACCGAATGCAATGCTCCAGATGGTGGGGATTGCAAGTACTCTCTCGCTTACACAGAGTGTAAGGAGTGTTTCCTGAGAAGCCAACCCGCGACTTATGTATGCTACACTGCAGCGGAGACAGAAGAAGGCGGCGAAATCGCTACTACGCGGGAGATTTCACCGGATCATGATGCATGGTATACCTTGCGCAACGCAGAGAGGAGCGTGTGATAAAACATTGCTTAGTATGAAGACATTTAGATAATTTCTGTGCACCATGATTCTGGTCCATGAAGAAAAGTTACTCTCAATCTTATCAGTAAAGATGATGCACATGTTCACTTTTTTTCCGTATTTTACGCCATCTATTACCGGTGATCTGTGCTGCTGGTCAGGCCTCGAAGTCAGACACCTCCGGCGAGTCACACGCTCACTCACACTTACCCCTCAAGAAGTTTCAACGCTCGCACTGCGACAATTTCCCTAGGCTCTAAGGATGTTCGTTTCCATCAGGTTCTACCAACGGAAGGCGGGTGGCCGCCGCTCCATCGCACATACTCAAGTTAGCGTTGCCAATTCAGATCTCTGGCGGTGGCCCGGGCTCCTTGTACATGGCCATATTTGTTTGTCACGCTTTGTACTCCGCCGCCGCTTGTTCATGATGAACAACTTTATACATCAGATGCTGATGACACTGTTTGGAATCCCAGCGCGTCTTTCTGCTAATAATTTTTCAAGATCACCTTCCTTGGATACCGGCAGTCCGTACCGATCAGTATGCACCGTCATTCAGGAATATTAGAAGAAAAAAATCACCGCTGGCATGCACTCGATCAATGATACATTGCCTCAGTGGACCAAGCATATAAGAATTAACAGAGCAGCTGGGCGTGACCCAAG